>JACEFZ010002810.1:100000-310000 GCA_014155875.1 Cepaea nemoralis | reverse complement strand
GATGGGGGATGTGTGGGTGGGTGGGGGATGTGTCTCAGAACATGGTACTATGCATTCTTTATGGTTACAACATTCATTTGGCAATGTTTTTTTTTTCCAATGTGAATGTAATATGCACTATTGATGAACGAAAGATGAGTGATTGGAAGGACCGAATGTAAGACGGGCCTGCGCGCCCAATTTGTTACCCTTTGAAAATAAAGTCCGTCCGTTCGTTCGTTCTCTCTCTCTCTCTCTCTCTCTCTCTCTCTCTCTCTCTCTCTCTCTCTCTCTCTCTCTCTCTCTCTCTCTCTCTCTCTCTCTTTCTCTCTCTCCCGATGTTTGTTTTCAGCTATCACCCATTGAGTTATAAGCTGACAATGTATTTACTCCAAACTTTACTTCTCACCTAATGTACTTTCTTTACTGTAAGTGCTCTTCTGTTTATCTGTGCATTTGGTCGTTTCCATTCTTGTTCACTCTTGCTTTAAAGGCACCCATTTGATTATTTGTCTTGTTTTATTGTTTCATGTTTGTATACGCGCGCTCATACCAGTTTAACATTTTAAATAAGTAGGCAATATCTTGGCCTCAACAGAGCTGCAACATTAGTAGGTTGTTGCTGATATCATTAGGTTCTTGACTTGCGGAGACAGTCCGGGGATTTTCTTGAGTTTTATGGAAATTGCCAGTGACTGCTGTGGAGCTGATACCGAACACAAATGAATGCAAACTATGACTAGGAGCCGTGGGCAAAAGACACAAACAGATACAAGCTTTCATTCTATGCATTTTTCGCTTGTTGAGCTTTCAAATCATATTTTGCTTCTTTCGTTTTCGGATGTTCTTGTGTGTATTTTCAGACATAAATTTTCATCATGTGCCATGCCGATAAGCGTGGGCGGTGATGATTCGCCAAAAACTGCAAATATTCATTTGTTGATGTCTGCACAGAGTGGGATAACTAACATGGTATGGCACATATGTGGAGTGAGCTAAACAACGTACCATTGAAAATAAAGGTGAAGGAAAGACTCTGGCGCCGGATTGGACGCATTGTCATCACGAGCAGGCTGGCGTAGGCCTTCATGTCTCTCCACAGATCACAGTCTTTGGTGTTCTGGATCAACTCTGTTGATGATATTCCACCATGCCACCGCCTCAATTCATCCAGCATCATTTCTCTTAGTCAGAATCTGCCTCTCTTCCCCTTGATCTTTTCAGTTGTCACGATGTTCTCTAAAGCCTCTTTTCTCATCATATGACCAAAGAGAGCTGTTTGTCTCCTTCTTATTGCTGTATATAATGTTCTAGTTTGATTAGCCTTAAAATTATCCATTTGGTTTCCTCTTGTAACTTTATTTCCCTATATTAAATTTATTATTTAAATGTATTATCTATTTTTAGATAGGACACGCACAGACAAACATCGGATAATAGTTTATCTAGAATGTTTTTTTTGCCTGGAACCCACTCGATAAGTCAAATAGAGAGGCCTAAAAAGACACGCAAGAAAAATATCAGAGACGCAGGAATACTCTGAATGGGACATAGATAGCAGCATGAGATAGCATAAGCCAGGACTTCTCTGTGTGAGTTGGTAAGAGGGTTGGGGGGGGGGGGTGTCTGTGTTCAGATATTCAGAAGAAAAGACTCTTCTGATAGTCTTGAATTCTGTAATACAGTCAGATATTGTGTTTACACGCGACCGTCTTAACTGCACATTGATACCTCAGTAGGTGGTATCATTTTCTTCCCCTAGTTTCCCCCACCTCACCACCACCCCTTTACCATTAGATAATACAAAGGGAACAAATAGAGCATGCCAGAGTAGCAGGCCATGAATGCTGTTGCCATGCAATCAACTCTTTATGTTCCACGCCGTTGCTAACGTAATTACCTATTCCATAGTTACCGACACACACACATGCACTCACACACACACACACACACACACACACACACACACACACACACACACGTACACAAAATAACCAATATAAATAAATAGTAATTTTGTTTATTTTATTTTAAATGTTGCATATCCCCTACAGGACGTTGCAGTCGACACCAGCATTTTTCAGCTGCTGTTGATGTACTCGTCAAGTTTTACGTTCAGTAGTTTGCAAATAGTAATTAGACAATTATATTATCATGAGTTCACGAACAAAATCTGCAGTTAGAGTTGCACGTGACAAATCAAAGTGGTTTGAGGTGCAACTATGAACAAGACAGGGCTGCATTCTCTCCCTATGCCTGTTGAAGATCTATGCAGAAAATGTAATGAGAAACGTCAAGAATGATGAAACCATTTGTCATTCATTCGTATTTGATTGGAAATCCAATTCTAGAAATCAGATAAGCATATGATAAGGTCCTTCTGTCAAATAGTGTTCATGGATTAGAAGAGCTCAACTTCTCATTCAAGAGTTAGTTGCATATCCTTTAAACGACGTACCCGTCACCCCAACCATTTTTTTTTTTGGGGGGGGAGGAGGGGACTGTTTCTGATTCCTGGGTAAGTTTTACCTTCAGTAGTTTGCAATTGCTTTCTGAACGACCATACCATTTTGACACAAAATCAACTCAAGGCAGTCTGCTGCCAAATCGCAGCTGTGTTTCGAATGCGGTTTGCGGGATTACGAATTGCGCCCGTAACACCTTCCCCAAGGAGCAGTCAAGAGATATAGTGAAAATCAACATATATCTCTGAATTTTGATTAAATAATTGCGAAAATAATGCTCATGGAAGCACGTCCGTACCCACGCACGCACGCACGCACGCACACACACACACACCACACACACACACACACACATATCATTAGTTAAAATATTAAAAATATGTTTCAAATGTTGAATATCTTAATTCCAGAAACGAAAAGGGGAGAGAGTAAAGAGCATTAAGGATCTATGGCATAGCACCAGCAAACAAACTAAAGCATTAAAAAAATGTCGCTTAAGAGTCGACATTTTTTTTTTTTAGCTTTTAAGCATAATATTATAGTGTGTGTGTGTGTGTGTGTTTTTTTTTTTTTTTTTGTTTTTTTTTGCCTCAATATAAAATTCAATATCTCAGTAACCAACTGAGGGAATATGATGAGATTTAGTATATAAACTTATCATTATGTCCACCCAACAAAAAAATTTTTGTTCTGGAGATTGTACAGCAGATTTAAATGTTTGTTTATATGCTGTATATATTTTTCTGTCCCGCCATTAATGCCATCATTTTAAGAGTATTACAGCGCCAGCAAGACACATTCGCGCTATTTTTAAAAAATGTCTGGCGGTCTTTCGTTTTTGCACATACTGAGTGTTATAGTTCAGAGGTGTCGTCAAACTGTGGGTTCTTTCATCTCATCTCATCTCATCTCATCATGTTCCTCTTGTACCTTGCGGTGTCGAGGTGAAGTATAAACTTCGTGAGAGTGCCCGGTTATGGACTTCGTATATCGACATTCCCATGGATTCTGTTATTCCCTCCGTCCAACGTTTACGTGGTCGGCCTCTTCCTCTGTTTCCATCTGGTCTGTATATCATTGCTTGTTGTGGCATGCTGTTGACTGGTAACCTACTTGTATGGCCAAACCATTTGACTTGCTGCTTTCTAATAAAATCTAGAGCAGCTTTAACCCCCACTTTAGTCCTGATTTCTTCATTTCTGATCTTATCTCTTCTTGATACGTTGAGTATTCTTCTCAGGAACCTCATTTCTGTTGTTGTGATTTTTCTTTTCTCTTTTTCTGTCATTGTCCAGGTTTGGCACTGGTAGCATAGAGTTGGTAGGAAGATTGTGTTGTAAAGTGCTTTCTTAGTAGTTATTGATACATGTTTGTTCTTTAATATTGGTGCTATTTGTCCAATGAGTTGATTTGCCTTATTGCACCTATTTTCGATCTCGTCTTCTGATCTACCATTTGATGATATTATACTTCCTAGGTACTTGAAGCTCTTTACTTGTTTCAAGGGATGTTCGTTTAGGTGAATTGTTGCTGTTTGTTCTTCTTTAGTTATAGTCATTACCTCTGTTTTGCTTGTGCTAATTTTCATGTTATGTTCCCTACACATTTCGTTTAGACTATTCATGTGGTCTTGTAATTCAGCTTCTGATTTTGCTATTAGTGCTTGGTCGTCCGCAAACAGGAGTTCTTTCATGAAACGTGATTATATAAATAAACTAGCTGGCTCGGCCCGGCTCCTGACGGGGATCTATCTATCTATCTATCTATCTATCTATCTATCTATCTATCTATCTATCTATCTATCTATCTATCTATCTATCTATCTATCTATCTATCTATCTATCTAATCTACCTACCCTACCTGCCTGCCTGCCTGCCCTGCCTGCCTGCCCAGCCTGCCTGCTGGCCGGCCGACCGACCGACCGACCGTCCGACCTACCGACCCGACCTACCGATATCTATCTATCTATCTATCTATCTATCTATCTATCTATCTATCTATCTATCTATCTATCTAGCTATCTATCTATCCTATCTTATCTATCTATCTATCTATCTATCTATCTATCTATCTATCTATCTATCTATCTATCTATCTAATCTACCTACCTGCCTGCCTGCCCTGCCTGCCAGCCCTGCCTGCTGGCCGGCCGACCGACCGACCGACCGTCCGACCTACCGACCAACCTACCGATATCTATATATCTATCTATCTATCTATCTATCTATCTATCTATCTATCTATCTATCTATCTATCTATCTATCTATCTATCTATCTATCTATCTATCTATCTATCTAATCTACCTACTACCTGCCTGCCTAGCCTGCCTGCCTGCCAGCCTGCCTGCTGGCCGGCCGAACCGACCGACCGACCGTCCGACCTACCGACCTACCTACCGATATCTATCTATCTATCTATCTATCTATCTATCTATCTATCTATCTATCTATCTATCTATCTATCTATCTATCTATCTATCTATCTATCTATCTATCTATCTATCTATCTAATCTACCTACCTACCTGCCTGCCTGCCTGCCTGCCTGCCTGCCAGCCTGCCTGCTGGCCGGCCGACCGACCGACCGACCGCCCGACCTACCGACCGACCTACCGATATCTATCTATCTATCTATCTATCTATCTATCTATCTATCTATCTATCTATCTATCTATCTATCTATCTATCTATCTATCTATCTAATCTACCTACCTACCTGCCTGCCTGCCTGCCTGCCTGCCAGCCTGCCTGCTAGCCGGCCGACCGACCGACCGACCGTCCGACCTACCGACCGACCTACCGATATCTATCTATCTATCTATCTATCTATCTATCTATCTATCTATCTATCTATCTATCTATCTATCTATCTGCCGGTCGGCCGACCGACCGACCGACCCACCCACCCACCCACCCAGTCAGCCAGCCACCCACCCACCTACCTTTCTGCCTACCTACCTACCTACCTACCTTTCTGTCTGTCTGTCTGTCTGTCTGTCTGTCTGTCTGTCTGTCTGTCTGTCTGTCTGTTGTCTGTCTGTCTGTCTGTCTGTCTGTCCGTCCGCGCTATTAAATATTGATAAAAGTTACTGGAAAAAACGTCAGGACCATGTGTTGAAAGAGGAAGAGGACTATTGGAGAAAGGATGGATTGAATTTTATGCAACCGAGAGCAATCATCAACCTACTGGAATCGTCCAGATCGCAGATCGCAGACCTTAATCTACGTACACACTTACTGAGATATTTTGCTCCAACTATTCAGACGAATTGCAGGCCCTAAACATTACAGCATCAGCATCAGCTGAAGAAACAAGAAGGAAATGAAAAATAAGGTAAGAAATATATTCCTTCTACTTTCCTGTAATTTACAAATTATTTACCCCGTGCCTCTGTAAATTCTCTGTCTTTACTAATATTACACATTGCACCCCTCTCGGGATTCTCCGTGGTGAAGTGGTCAAGCCGTCTGACTCGGGCTCCGAAGGTTGTATGTTCGATTCCGGGCCGCGTCCTTCATTTCACGAGTGCATTTTTTCGGAGACTCCCGAGGGTCGTCGCTGGAGCTACGGAGTTCGTGCTTTGTGCGACGCTTTCCGCGCTGCGGAAAGAAACTGAGCCATATGGGATAAAACCCGGTGCAACGCAGCCGACCCTGTCGATTTTAAGCTAGTTCTTTCATTGCACCCACTCCCATACGAATCCGGATACGCCTTTGTGTGTCATCAGAATTTGCAGGTCTCCCATTACCGTAAAAATAACTTTGTTAGCAAGAAATAACTAGTTGTTAAGCAAAACATCAAAGGAATGTTGCCGCTTTCAATGATTTAAGTTGTTTTTGGACCTATCAAAGACATATTCCTTGGGTGGGGGTAAATATAAGACGGCTGGAAAAATGTCATAACGATGCAACAGACAGTTTTCAAAACAATTGTTCGTGAATGAAGGCAAACAAATGTGGACATACTATAGAGAACGTGTATCATTTATGTGACAACACACTGACGTCAGTCGTGGAATATTTCGCAATCAGTAAAGATGAAAATCGGGACTTTAGAGCTTAAATGTTACTGAAAAGTTCTTCAGATAGCGTGGACCAATGTTAAAAAAAAAAAACAATAGTACATTACAAAAAATGTTAGCATGGAAAAACACTTCTGGCTCATAAATAGCTGTATGTCTCAGAATCTGAAATACAAGTAAAGATTGTTGCATATCCTTTTACAGAACGTCGCAGTCAACCTAAGCATATTTATACTGTTTGTTATCTCTTGGCAAGTTTACGTTCAGTAGTTTGCCATTGCTGTCTGGACGACTGGCACCCATACAATTTCGTAAAAAACCAACGCAATGCGGTCTGCTGCCAAATCGCCCGCAGTTGTGTTTCGAACGCGGTATGCGAGATTAAGATAGATGAAGATTTTAAGATTATTTATTCTGGAGGAGAAGATCAACATAGAGGGCGTAGCAATTATCTTGGATCGGCAAACATCGAAATCTGTTCAAGGATATTGGGCTGTGTCAGACAGAGTTCTACTAGTTAAATAAAGCGGCAGAACTTTTAGCATAAACGTTATTCAAATATATGTCCCGCCCAACAGGAGAATCCAGTGAAGATAGTGTAGATTAATTTTATAATGTCATAGAATCTGCTTTAAAGAAATGTAAAAATTCAGAAATAAACATCATAATAGGTGACTTCAATGCAAAAGTAGGAAATCAAAGTGATGGATACACAGTGAGAAACCACGGTTTGGGAGAAAGAAACGAAAGAGGATACAGACTCGTAGAGTGGGCAAAAGAACAGGAAATGATTGTAGGAAACACCTGGTTTAAACAACACCCTAGAAGATTATGGACATGGAGGAATCCTGATAGCAGGATTAGAAACCAGATTGATTACTTCTGATTAGCAGAAGGTTTCGAAATGCGTTAACAATTGCAAAAACAGTTCCCAGTTATAGTGACCACGGATTACTTACAGGTACATTGAGGATAAAGTTAAAGAAAATCAAGTATATAACAGGAAACACAAAATATGATCTATGTACATTGAGAAATGACAAGGAAATATAAAACAAATTCAACTTAGAAGTACAGAACAGATTTGATATATTGTCTGATCTAGAGATCCTATTTCAAGATGTGGATGAGAAATGTTGAAGGATTCAATAAGTTTCGCAGCAAAATCAACTATTCTAACATTAAAGAAGGCGGGTCGTAAGAAATGGATGACTGCAGAAATTTTGCAACTAATGGAAACAAGAAGACTCAACAAAAACAATCCTTCAAATATGAAGAAACTCACAGACAAGTCAGAATTTTATGTAAGGAGGCAAAAGAAGCATGGTTTGAGAAAAACTGCACAGAAATAAATAAAAACAAAAACACAACAGTCAAAATAATAAATTAGTGTACAAAAGAATTCGGGAACTAACTAATAAAAGAACAAGTACATCAGCAGGCTGTCTAAAACCTATGGATGGCAAAATCATAATAGAAAAAGATCAGATTCTACTTGTATGATCAGATTATATGAGCAGCCTTTATGAAAATAACAGAGATAAACAGTATGATATTCGATTTAATAATTAAGGACCACCAATTTTGAAGATGGAGGTTCGGAATGTTCTTAAACATAAGAAAGCTGGCAAGACCCCCTGGTTCAGATAATATCACAACAGAAATGATTAAAGCTTTAGAAGAATATGGAATAGATCAAGTCACCAGACTTCTGAACACATTATATGATATTGGAGATATACCTTCTGAATTATACAATTCTGTCTTTATTGCGATCCCAAAGAAATCAGGAGCCTTGGAATGTGATAAACATAGAACAATTAGTATAATGAGTCACATCACGAAGATTTTGCTGCGAATTATCATGCAAAGAATGAGGAAAAAATACAACCTGAAATAGGGGAAGAACAATGCGGGTTTGTAGAAGGAAAGGGTACAGTAAATGCTGTGTATACGCTGCGATCAGTTATTGAACGTTCTATAGAAGTAAACAAATGTATACATCTTTGCTTTATTGACTACGTAAAGGCTTTCGATAAAGTAAGACATTGATTATGTGGTTGTTTCGGGATTTGAAATTTAAATATTGAGTACAACCCACTACTGGCAACGCCGATCGCATTCCGGTATGAACCTAAGGCCTATCCACGTCAATATGGAAGCACTATATCAGGGATATGCACTACTGACGAGCTCAAACAAGGGCGAAACTCGAGTATAGTGCTTCCATATTGACGTGGATAGGCCTTAGGTTCATACCGGAATGCGATCGGCGTTGCCAGTAGTGGGTTGTGCTCAATATTTAAATTTCAAATCCCGAAACAACCACATAATCAATTTATTATTGCTCACTGGATTTAGGAGGCCTGGTGTTCCTTGCCAGTGAGAAGTCCTGATCGTTCGGGTCCCATCGATTGACGGACGTCGGTCGCGGCGATTGGGCGATCTTGAGCATAGCCTACGATGGGTAGCGTTGTGGTATTCTGTTGTGATAATTTGGTGTGTCCAGTGTGTGCCGCGTGGTTACGCACCCGCTTCGCACGCGTGATCCGGGACTGTTTCCGGATCCGGTCAGGGATATGCACTACTGACGAGCTCAAGCAAGGGCGAAACTCGAGTATAGTGCTTCCATATTGACGTGGAGAGTAAGACATGTCAACATGGTAGATATGCTTGCGGATCTATAAATTGATGGGAACGACGTTAGGCTTATAAAAATACATATATTGGAAACAACAAGCTGCCATAAGGATTGATAATGAAGTGGGACAATATCAACCTATTAAGAGAGGTGTGAGACAGGGATGTGTAATGTCTCCCGATCTTTTTTTCCCTATACTGTGAAAATATTTTCAGAAATGTAGAAGATATAGATGGAATCATCCTTGGAGGACAAAACATAAATAACATTAGATATGCAGATGATACAGTATTGATTGCAGACAATGAGCAGGATCTACAACAATTAGTAGATGCGGTTGTTACACACAGTGAATAACTGGGGTTAGAATTGAATTGTAAAAAGAAACCGATTATGGTCGTCACTAGGAGGAAAGAAACACCACAAAGTAATATACAAGTAAATGGGAATATTCTTCAACAAGCGAATCGGTACAATTATCTTAGAACAGTCATAACATCTGATTTGAGATGCCTTGAAGAGATTAGAACAAGAATCGCATTGATGAAGTAGCCTTTAGCAAGATGAAAAACATACTGACCAATAAAAAAAATGTCAAATGAAACGAGAAAAAGAGTGTTGAGGTGCTACATACAGCCTGTACTTTTGTATGGATGTGAAACTTGGACAATGAACAGTCAAGCTGAAAACATCTGATGGCTGTAGAAATATGGTTTCTGAGGAGAATGCAAAGAATACCATGGACAGACAGAAAAACCAATGACCAAGTACTACAGGAAACAAATGAAAATCGTAAACTGATTAGAGAAATTAGACATAGAAAGACAACATGTTTTGGAAATGTTATGAGAAGAAATGAATTGGAGAACTTGGTGACAACTGGCAAGATCGAAGGGAACAGACCAAGGGGAAGACCGAGAAGTAAATACCTGGATTGCTTGGCCACATTGCATGGCCAAGACAGGAACACTGAGCTAATCCACGACTCTGGTGATCGAGTGAAATGGCGAGTCAAGACCGCCTACGCTTTCCGGCATGGCACATGATGGATGGATGCAAGATTACGAACTGTGTCCGTAACACATTCGCCACGGAGCAGTACTTTAGTTAGTGAGTGAGTGAGTGAGTTAGTTAGTTAGTTAGTTAGTTAGTTAGTTAGTTAGTTAGTTAGTTAGTTAGTTAGTTAGTTAGTTAGTTAGTTAGTTAGTTAGTTAGTTAGTTAGTTAGTTAGTTATTAGTTAGGTAGTTAGTTAGTTAGTTAGTTAGTTTACATTTGTCAGGTCGTAGTCAGATATGACTGAGCTATCGTATGACAGTATTCTGTTAGCGCCAAATGTTGGTCGGCGCTTACCAAACCCGACACCCCACATTGTGCCAACGGTTTCGGGCGGAAGAGCACAATTGTGAGGGTACAAGCCTTATCCTGTGCGAGGAAATACAACCTAAAGACAAAATGTCATGGCAGGGCAAACCAGGCCCCGAACCTTGGTTGGCAGCTGGTCTAGGATTGAAGCTCCGACAAGCGGACAGTTAGAGCATAGCTTTGCTAATCCGGCAGCTTCTGTTGCTTGTCTTGTTCCAGATGTATAGGTGTTACCTTTCCTCTGGAAGAAACTAGGCAGGCCGAGAGAGGGATCATGCTGCATGGGCAACATATGATCTCTATATTTCAGCCCAGGATTTGTGCTATGGAGAGGCAATAACTCAATCCTGGTCTTAAACGCTCTCGGAACCAAAGTGAGAAACAACATTTACGTGTTATAAGTCCTTGTCAATTGGCGTAGACATGGGGCGCCTCGGTTTGCCTCTGACGGTGGGAGACACCTACAGGTGTCACTGATCAGCTACCGCCCGCCTCAAGCTGGGCAGACCCCGGCCAATTGGGTGCTGATCCGCCACAGCCTGCCTGCTTCAATGGGTGCTTGGGGCTAGGACAAAATCTGAATCGCAGGCTGTAAAAACCAATGCACCAGGCACTAATACAAAGAAAAATAGAAACCTCAAGCTACAGCTTGCAACCTGGAACGTTAGAACCATATGTCCAGGATTTTCCATTGACTTGACAAATATTAACGATGTGAGAAAACCGGTTGTGATTGATGCCGAACTCAATCGTCTTAACATTGATATTGCTGGCCTGCAGGAGACTCGCCTCGCGGAGGAAGGGTCAGTCAGGGAAAATAATTACACCCTTTTTTGGAAGGGTAGAAGGCAGGCAGAAGAAAGGCAACATGGTGTGGGCTTTGCAGTGAAGAATTCGCCACCATTATTACTGCATATGCGCCGACTCTCGCTTCCTCTGATGATATGAAGGATTCGTTCTACGAGGGAGTTAGACTCTATGATCAAGGCTGTTCCAAAATCCGACTACATTTATATACTCTTGGATTTCAATGCTCGTGTGGGCAAGGGCTCGAGTTCATGGCTAGTGTACCTTGGAAAATACAACATCGGTCGCATGAATGAAAATGGGCAAAGGCTGCGGGAACATTGCACCAGAAATGACGTATATATTACAAACTCCTTTTTAAAAACAAAAGATCTGCATAATGTCACATGGAAACATCCAAGATCCGGCCATTAGCATCAGCTGGACTTCATCACACGGTGACAACAACTGAACCATACATCATTAACTCGAAGTTACCACAGTGCTGACTGTGATACGGATCATTCTTTGGTTGTTGCAAGAGTTAGACTGAGACCAAAGAGAATTTACACAGCTAAACATAAATCTAGCCCAGGATTAATATTATTAACACTCACGATCCTGAAAATTGCTTTGAGTTTCAACAGCAACTTGAAGACGCGTTCACTGATACATCAAAAAATTGTACAGTAAGTGAAAAGTGGGGTAAACTTAAGGAAACTCTTTATAAAACTGCGGTAGGGGTTTACGGCACTGTGGATCACAAGAGGCAGGACTGGTTTGCTGCAAACAGCCAGACACTGCAGCCCTTGATTGATAAACTCTCTTAAGAAACAAGGAAAGAACAACGCGTAACACTCTCAGTGAGCTGAAACAAGCTAGGAAGGATGTGCAAAAGGCTGCCAGGCAGTGTGCAAATGACTATTGGATCAAGTTATGTGAGTCCATTCAAATCGCAAGTGATAAGGGAAATATCAGAAGCATGTATGAAGGGATAAAGAAAGCCTGTGGTCCAATGATCAAAAGAAGTGCACCACTGAAAACTTTGACTGGAGACATCATCACTAACACGAAACAGCAGATGGATAGATGGGTAGAGCACTATTTAGAGCTTTACTCAAGTGAGACCAAACTAGCGGATGATGCCCTCAAAGCCATAGAGGCTATGCGAACTCTTGACCACCTGGACACACTTCCCACCATAACAGAAGTTAAGTGTGCTATAAATGAACTTGCATCTGGCAAGGCTCCAGGTAAGGATGGGATTCCAATAGAGGTAATCAGGAGTGGGCAAGACACACTCACTCTACAGATCCACCAGCTAATAGAGCTATGCTGGCGAGAAAGAAAAGTCCTACAGGATTTAATATATTCAAGCATAATAACGCTGTACAAGAACAAGGGCGATCAGAGCGACTGTAACAACTATAGGGGTATTTCACTTCTGTGTATTGTTGGGAAAGTATGTGCCAGAATTGTTCTGCGCAGACTTCAAGTCCTAGGAGATCACGTCTACCCCGAATTATAGTGCGGCTTCCGACAGAACCGGTTTACCATTGATATGATATTCTCATTGCGACAAATGCAAGAAAAATGCCGGGAACAAAATCAACCACTGTTTATTGCCTTCATCGACCTCACAAAGGAATTTGATCTGGTCAGTTGTTAGGGTCTGTTCAAGGCACTAAAGAAGATTGGCTGCCCACCAACTCTTCTGTCCATTGTGGAATCGTTCGACACAGGCATGAAGGGTATAATCAAGTTTGATGGTGCAACTTCAGAAGAGTTTGAAATCAAGAGTGGAGTTAAGCAAGGTTGTGTACTATCTCCCACCCTCTTTGGAATATACTTTTCACTTCTACTGAAATATGCCTTTCGTGATCAGGATGTCGGTATATACATTCACTCACGCTCAGATGGCGTCCTCTATAATGCCCAGAGATTGAAGGCCAAGACCAAAATTAGGAGGGCACTAATCAGAGAGTTGCTTTTTGCGGATGATGTTGCAATTACGACCCACTCTGAGGAAGAATTACAACATCTACTATCTGCATTCTCCAATGCTTGTTCTGAATTTGGTTTAACAATTAACAAAAAGAAGACACAGATTATGTCACAAGGTGCACATGGGGTACCATCAATCTTTATTGACGACGCCGAACTGGAGATAGTAGACCATTTTACATATCTAGGATCAGAGGTAAATAGCAAATTATTCCTAGATCAGAAAATCAACATCAGGATTGGTAAGGCAGCAACAACAATGGATATGTTAGCAAAAAGAGTCTGGGAGAACAGGAAGCTTACTGCCAAAACAAAAGTCCTCGTCTACCAAGCCTGTGTTCTTAGTACTCTTCTATATGGCAGTTAAACCTGGACAACTTACTCAGACCAAGAGAAACGTTTAAACAGCTTTCATATGCGGTGTCTGAGAAGAATACTTGGTATTAAGTGGCAAGACAAAATCACAAATACTGAAGTATTGGAAAGATCAGGTTGTGTGACGGTGTGTTCCATGCTCAGTCAACGTAGACTAAGATGGATAGGACACGTTAGGATGATTGATGATGGTAGAATACCAAAGGACATCTTTTTTGGTGAATTACAGATGGGTAGGAGATCTCAGGGTCGGCCTCTACTACGATACAAAGATGTGTGTAAGCGGGACATGACTGATACAGGAATTGATAATGCACATTGGGAGCAAGTCGCCGCTGAACTTGTTCATGGAGGGCAACTATCAGAAATGGAATACAGACACAGGAGAAAATGATTGCAGATAAAGCACATACAGAGTGTGAGAGACGTAAGATGGTGCATGATGGTGGAAATGACCATGTTTTTACATGCATTCACTGTGGACAAACATTTACAACACGAATTGGCCTAATCAGCCATACTCGCCACCGCCATGGGTTTTAGTTATTCAGCCATTTTGAAGCATTATGTACCAAACTGTCGTCTGTCAAGTCGGAAAAATGCCAGTGATTAGTTAGTTAGTTAGTTAATTAGTTAGTTAGTTAGTTAGTTAGTTAGTTAGTTAGGTTTAGTTAGGTTAAGTTTAGTTTAGTTTAGTTTAGTTTAGTTTAGTTAGTTTGTTAGTTTGTTAGTTTTTTGTTTGTTTGTTTGATTGTTTGTTTGTTTGATTGTTTGTTTGTTAGGTAGGTAGGTAGGTAGGTAGGTAGGTAGGTAGGTAGGTAGGTAGGTAGTTAGTTAGTTAGTTAGTTTGTTAGTTTGTTAGTTTAGGTTGTTAGTTTAGTTAGTTAGTTAGTTAGTTAGTTAGTTAGTTAGCTTAGCTTAGCTTAGCTTAGCTAGCTAGCTAGCTAGTTAGTTAGTTAGTTAGTTAGTTAGTTAGTTAGTTAGTTAGTTAGTTAGTTAGTTAGTTAGTTAGTTAGTTAGTTAGTTAGTCAGTCGGCAGATCATCCTCATTGTACATTGAACCATTCCGTCCATATCAGTATCAGTTATCAGTTATCAGTTATCAGTTGGGGTATCTTCGTTGCACTCCGGACATGTCCATAGGTGCTCAGATCCTCCCCCCCAGCATATGCATCAGCGTCCGATGGCTAATAGTGCCAGTTCTGTGTTGGTTGACGAGGCGCTTTGTTTTCCCGATGTACCTCTCGCGTCTGGCTGTGCCTATTCTTACTCCCAGGTCTTTCATCCTGGACAGCGATGTGGAATCATTGACGTCAAAGTCCTCTGTTATCGCCATATCTTTAAGGACGTTAATAACATCGGCACGATCCATGGGCTGGCCATCTACAGGGGGTGCAGAGCCAGCCAGTTTGTCAGCTCGTTCATTTCCCTCGACTCCCGCATGTCCCGGGACGAAGATGAAGGTGACTTTACGGACAACAGACTTCCGCAGCGATTCAGTCTACGTACAGATCCAGCTTCGACCTTCTGAATCATGCTCATTGAATCACTTAGTACACACGTGTGTATAATGCTGTGACTCCAGCCATATGAAAGCCTGTGTAACTGCCATCACCTCCATCGTCATGCTGCTCGTGGTCATAGAGTGGGCACCACTGGATTCTTGAACGGTTCGGCCCGCTGAACGAGCTGTAAATGCCCACGCACTTCTCTGCTGCTTTACCACAGATCCATCTGTATAGATGAGCACTTCGGGGCTATCTGAGTGTTCATAGATGAGCGCGTTAACCTCTGCATTGACAGCGGCACCGTCTGTCGAGTGTGATAATGCAGGAGAAAGTGCACTTAAAAGCTGGAGGCACCGACACCCATTCCTTGCCGGGGTTGATACTGGTAAGACTGCAGATAAGTGCTCGGATCCCCTCCTCAGCAAATCTCGCAGCGTGTAGCGGCTCATGACACCAGTTCTGTGTTGGCTTATCAATCGTCTTTGGCTTCCTGCGTAGTGTTCCTGTTTGGCCACACCTCTTTTAATTTGCTGTTCTCGCAGTCTGGCTATGGTAATAGATTCACAGTCATCACTTGGTTCTCGCAAAAGTCCTACTTCTCGTAGAGCATTCAGAATGTCAGCCTGGGCTATAGCGTGTCCCCCCTCCACAGCAGCCTTAACTGAGAGCTTGTCAGCTCGCTCATTTCCTTGTACTCCCGCATGCTCTGGCACGAAGATGAAACTAATCTATGCCAGCCTAGACCGCTCCAGAGACAGCAACGATTCTCTTCTGATCCACCCCACCTCTATCCTCTTGAGCATGTTAATTGAGTCGCTAAGGAAATATGCCCTAGTGAATGTCTGTGTCTCGAACCATGTTATTGCTTTACTTACTGCCATGACTTCCATAGTGAGGCTACTTGTGGTCTCAACAAAAGCACCAGAGTCCTCCTTCACAATTCTCCCTCCGGCCTGAGCCGTAAAGGCAAATGAGCTTCTCACATGTCGGACGACCGACCCATCTGTGTAAATGATAGCATCACCGTCTAACGAATTCTCGAAAATCAACGCTTGTACTTCCGCTTCCACAGCAGCTGGATTTTCCTGTCTGCATTTTCTGTCTTTTTTTTTTTTTTTGCATATCCTTTACAGGACATTGCTGTCAACACCAGCATCTTTCAGCTGTATGTTGATTTCTTGGCAAGATTACGCTCAGTAGTTTGCCATTGCTTTCTGAGCGGCCGGCTCACATACCCCGTAAGTTATTGATGCGATTCGAACCACCGCTGATTCTTACCGTCATCACGTTAACCCACGAGAGTATACGAGATTACGGAGAAAAGTCATAACCTCTAAGCCACGAAGCCGGCATTTTCTGTCTAGTTGGAAGCAAACAGAAAAAGGCGTACAGAAATTTGTTGGCACTTGTACCCACTCCTCGCCAGGTTCTAAGTCCTCAAGTGAACACACCTGTTGAAGAATGTCTTCGGCTTGACCCATCAACGACCTTCCTCTTTTTAACCTGCTGCCCTTCACCTTCCTAATTTCACTATGCAGTGGATGTTGTGTGTTTGCGTTAACTCTGAGGTAGGCACGGTGCTCTGCAAATTTGTATATAATCATATTTATGTATCATATGTGACGTCACAGTGGTTTCGACAGAAAATTGATGTAAAGTATGTTCCTGGACAAAGAGGAAGGGATTGACAAACACGACAATGGACACACGACATTGCACAATCTGTACACCAGGGATCCACAGTCAGTCGAAACACATCACTCTAGATAGGGATTCGAACACATGTTCACCAGCTCGCAGGACAAGCGTGCTAGCCATGCGCTACCGCGGTGTCATTAATTTCACTTACACCTGATTAATTACAGTCATGTGTAATGGTGCGAAAGAGTGTTTAAGACAGCAGTAAACTCACACAAAGACAACATCATGACACAAAGCACCATATTTACACAATCAAATAGAGAGAATGGATGTGCAATTATGATACGGACGTCAGAGGCTCCGGGCTCAGCGGAATTAATTTCCGCAGTTGCATAAATTTACATATGTAACTATCATGCTAGTTTATTCGTATGTGCGCAATACAACCTTGCTGCAGGGCGAGTTTCACTTGTTGCAAGTCATGATACTTGTTGGAGTATATTCATCGTTATGTGCCATGCCGGACTTTCTAGGCGATGATGTTCCTCTACAGCCATCTGTCTGCAATATTAGTGATAAGTTAGACGTTTGATCGTCCTCCATGTCACTCACCAATCCAGCCATCATTTTCTCTCTCTGACGCCTGTGTTCGAACACTCTCGAACACTTTCCGGTTGTCACGGATTTTTCCAGATCCTTATTTTCTCTTAACAGGATCAGATAATGGTATTTGTTGGAGCATAGACACATTGTCGTCATCTGTGGCGAAAGGGTAGATTCGTATTCCAGAATAACGCGTTGGATGTCAGCTGCAAGGAATGAGGAAGCAGGCCGCCTCCTGTCATTCTTAACAATAGTATGAGCGTCGGTCGTTCAGAACGCAATGGCAAACTACTGAACGAAACTTGCCTAGCAATTCTCAAACAGCCAAAAGATGCTGGGGTTTATTGCGACTTCCTACAAAGAACACTCCAATAACTAACTTCAGACACACTTACTGCATAAACTACCGGTTTTTAAAAGCGTGTTGTATCATATTTAAGTTCACTGGCATTTTTAACCAGAGGTGAGCTTAAATAATCTGCCATCGTTTGTTAAATTCTTAACCCGAGGTAAGATTATAAATTCTATTATAATTTGTTAAACGTTCAATTAGATATGTGTTCCTAAATAAATTGTGTTTAATGTTCACCTAGATGTACGTTTATAAATGCTTGTATAGTTTGTTAAATCTTTAACATAATGTGTGTTTATAATGTGTATATAGTATATTAAACGTTCAACTATATCGGTGTACATATATTCTACTATAGTTTGTTAAATTCTCAAATACGGATTTATACATTTTGCTAGTAGTAGTAGTAGTAGTAGTAGTAGTAGTAGTAGTAGTAGTAGTAGTAGTAGTAGTAGTAGTAGTAGTAGTAGTAGTAGTAGTAGTAGTAGTAGTACGGTTTCAACTTCACAGAATTGCCCCACACCTCAACCCCCATAATAATACGTTCCTGTGCGAACGAAAACCACACGAAATGCCCATCATTTATCTCATGTGAACTCGTGAAGGTAACAGTAACTTCGACAAGTACAAATCGCCAGAACAACAGGTCGTCCTTAACTTGAATATGCAGTCTACTGTCGAAGGAGACAACAGTTTGACGAATACACAAAGCAGCCTGTACACGTATTACGTCATAACGACAAGCAAGCCGCCCACTATTTTTTGAATTTACATTTCACCACATAGTCACCGATGAAAAAACATTCTGAATGAAATTCACAGCACACAATGTCGCACCATGCACCCAGCCTAGTAACTTGGTGGCGAAACTGGGTCCTCCAAGTCCAAATATGGAGGAATACGCACATGTAAACCGTGTTCGGGAGAAACAAATATTTCCCCAAGATATTAGCGACCCACCTGTCTATCCGCCATATTGTCTAGTGTTTTCTAAATTTTTAGTACCGTTTTTCGTGTCGAATAGTTATGATCAGTCCTAGCTTATCTTTACTACTGTTTAAACTATTTTAACTGTTTGAACTTTGGCACTTAATTGTTGTTGTCTAGTTAAGTAATGTGCTCGATGCCAGCATTACTGAATTGAAAAGAGTGCTTAAACTTTCGGTGTGCTAATGCTGAGGTAGCGGGTTCAACCCCTACACTGGTCAGTTGGACTAAAATGTTGACTTCTCTTCCTTGACTTGGGGACGCAAATTACAAGCTCCTCAGAAATCGGAGTGAGTTCGCCTGTTAGCGAGCAACACTGGTAATAGGGAAAGCTAACCCACACGCAAAAATCAGTTCAGTGCACAAGAAGTAGAATCATGTTATGGACTACGGAAAAAATCAAGAAAAATTAATGTGCTGATAATTGGTTGGCCATTTATGTGTACATATTTTCGGGTTCTGTATATATGCCACAAGCGAAATATACAAGTTAGCATTTGGCTGAGTGTCAAATGTTAGATTCTTGTGTCATGAGCGATCTGTTAGTGTTTTTATTGTTTGCACTTGAAATTGTGTGTCAAATATGTTAATGTCTGCCACTGGAGTGTAAGATGTTGGAACATTTTGCATTCCTGGCATTTGTTACTGTTCCTCGGGGACATCTTTCTCCTTCTGCTGCTGCCTAACTAACTGTATATCATCACTCTGTACATCGCATCGGGTCTTATCTTATCACACATGGCTCGGTCTCTCTCTGCAGAGCAATTCGCCTGCCCGAACTCCGTAGCTCGGCGAAGAACATGTCTGATAGATTTGCACCCGCGAACAGAATGACAGAGTCCGACATCGAACCACCGACCTTCTGAACATGAGCCAGGCCACCTCCCCACGCAGACCTCCCATTGTAGAAGAATGCTGGGAATGCCGTGGACATAGAAGAAATAAAACATTTAGCTATATGCAGCTACAGGTGATCATTCACCAACACCATGATGACAAGACAAATTAAATATTTGGTACATCATCAGAGGAGGTGAGGTAAAGAAATTAGCCTTATGTGCGAAAATACTAGGCACAAGAGCCAGGGGAAGACAGGAAAAGATATATGGGGAAAGCTAATTGTTCACGTGTATTACTCGTCATTTCCACCTGATATTTATCTATTATTCTGTATTTGTTTCGCTGTTCTTTCATCTTTTGTAATCCAGAAACTGTCATTGCGTTGCTGACATTGGCATTCCGAACGGAATTACGCAGAGTAGTACCCCTCTCTGCAGAACAGATAATGCGTCTAATTTAACCAGACTAGCATATACCTTTTTTCTCCCTCATCGTTCTCCATTTATCCGCCAACAGCGGAAAATTAGCTCTTTGTAACGATTCCAGAATGGCTTTCTGAAACGAGTATATCCCCACTACCTTTACTCCTGCACTGGTTTGCCTTCTCTGTTCCCCGGGCAGCGTCGTGTCGTTTCTCTCATTTACTTAGCTTGGGCTACTATTGTTTCCTCTGCCTCTATTCCACCTTTCTAATCATGCGCCGGGCGCTTTCAAGACAATGAATCCAAGAGCTGCTTCTGGGAACAAACAATCCCGGCTCTCAATACAAACAGTCAGACTTGTGAAATTATTTCCTTGGGGAGAGTTATAGCATTAGACGTAATGAAACCGGAAGTGAATTTAAGGTTCATTTCTTCCCTCCCCTCTCATTTTCTTGGATAGGATGCTATATATTTACCCACCACCTCAGGTTTGGAGTGGGGGTTTGGGGAGGTTGGAAGGGAGGGGGGGGGGGGGGTCCTAAAGACAAGTGTGTATAAGTTACCACACTTTCTTTATGGAGTGAAATAGAAACACGTTTATGTCTGTTAAAATATAATGCTCAGTATTGAGATGAGTTGAGTTAAGGTCAAAGAACGAAATCACAACACCCGGGACATTCCCATACGTGCTCCGTCCTCATTTCCAACAGTCAGTGAAGAGTCCCAGTACTAACTGTACCAGTAGCAGTCTGATTATAATATGTATGTCTGGTCTTTCCTCGAAGTTGTGAGTGTCAGCCATATTCTCTACAGCACCGTTCTCTCCAAGTCAGTGATGATCTTCTCCATTATACACTATTCCAAAGGGCCCCGACCACATCTGCCTTATCATGCAGCAATACCTCACCTAATGGTGAAGACCCAGTCAATGCACAGTATATCATCATTTAGACTTCATACTAGTATATTTTTAACCATATAATTTTCACGATTTCGACTGTTAAAATATAATACAAAGTAAATCACCACGCTTAGACTTTAAACTGGTATACTTCTGATTAAGTAATTTTCACTATTACGCCTGTTAAAATATAATTCTAGTTGTAAATACAGAAAACAACTGGACCCCAATGCATTTTCTACAAAAAATAAGTACATTTTCAGTATTAATGTATATTAAACTTGATTACTTCATAAAACACTTATTTCTGCAGGTGGGCAAAACTTATTCATAAAAGAAGACAGCAGTATTTTTAATGATGATGCAATCGTTAATTGCATCATCTTGCCAAAACTGAAAAGTACTGTACTTTACTTTCCATTTGTCATTTCGCTGCATGCATTCGACATAAACGTTGTGTTGGAATCATGGATGTAAGATCTTTCTATCGCTGTAAAAGTGCTGTTGCTTCAAATATTATTGACAACATTAACAAATATACAGACAATGAGTGTAGCAGTGATGAATTTGTTCCGCAAAGTAGTGTTTCAAGTGTACCAAGTAAAGAACATCTATCCATTGAAGAAAATAGTTGTGAAAGTGACAGTGACAATGAAAATGATTATTCAAGTACACATGCAAGCTCAGACTCCACTAAAGACCAAGGACTGATATAACCTTCGAAAAATAGAGACATTACTTGGTATTCTACTCCAAGAAAGACAGCAACTTGCAGAAGAGCTTCTGAAAATGTTTTCGTGCAAAATCATGGCCCAACTCGACATGGAAAGAAAAAATAAATCAACAATTTCAACGTTTCAATTATTTATGACAAAAATCGTGACAGATCACATACTGAAATGGACAAAACAAGAAGGAATTCGTGTGTTTCAGGACAAATTGAAAACTGTGGAGAAAATTTAACTGCAGCATTTTTTTTTTAATTTGGAGATTTGATTTTGGCTGGTGTGTATAAATAAAAAGAAACATGAAGCTTTTGTTCTGTGGATGCACCTTAATACTGAACGGAACAATTATAAGTCGCGTAAAAGCCGACTGTTTTTGATTCAACTTGCAGAATAACTCATTGAAATGGGCCAAACATGTCAACCTGGGAACCTTCCACCTAAACTAGCAGAGAATCCTTGTGGATCTAGAAAACGAGGTCGCTGTCTACTTTTATATGGATGTGAAAATGGAAAGATGCTTGTGGTACTTGCAATAACTTTGTTTGTGACCAACGTAAGGGCATTGTTTGTGACCACTGCATCTTATAACATTCAAGATTCTATGCTGGGTTCATGTGTGTAAGTAAAATATTTAAGCATTCATTTATCTGAAACTGTTTTGATTAATAAATCGAAATAAAAACAATTGCCTTAAAATCTGTATAGTTTTATCTATATTAAATGGTGGGGTCCTTATGGACCCCATTGGTAACCAATGTTACAAAAATATCCTTGTAGTTCTAGGGTTTAAAAAAAATAATATCTTTGTCAATATTTTGTAAATTCGATGTCATTGTCTTTGTTCAATGACTTGAGAACTGATTCCATAGTTATCATTAAATTAATCTGGTTTGTATTTCAACCAATAAAATACGGTTTAATAGAGTAAAGTTAGTTAGTTAGTCGCGGTTCCAACTTCACGACAACGGTTCGTCCTTATTATGCTCCGTTCTTGTGCCAATGAATATCACACAAAATGCTCCTCACTGCCCTATGTGAACAATGGAATAAACAGGAGTCTTGACAAGCTAACAGCCCGCACAGGTACACTTTGCATAATGCCGCCGCCAGAATGCCAAGACAAAAGTCCTCCACGAAAAACACAGTTCATCGTCGATATAATCGGCAGTCACTAGAAATACTTCATTGACTCGGGTTTTATCCCATATGGCTCGGTCTCTTTCCGCAGGGCGACCCGCCGAAAATGCTGCTCAAAGCACGAACTCCGTAAATAGAGTAAAGTTATTGTAACAAAGAAAATATAAGAGACAAATTTACAATGATGATTGATATAGCCATGAAAATTATGTTCCAGTTGTTATAAATGTTCAAAGTAAACCACAACGTTTATACTGCATACTAGTAAATTTTTAAGAAGCTCATGTTTTCGATTTCATATGTTAAAATATAACACAAAGTAAATAATTATATTTAGACTTCACATTGCTCAATTTTACCCCATGCGCTTTTGGAAAGGTAAAAGGTGCAGCTTTTATGACATTGTGGCTGGGTTGGCCAGGAAGCATAGATCATAAATAACATTCACGCTGCACAGGGAATTTAAAACCTTGACCACTGAGTTGAGAGGTCAGTGCACTCGCCACTAAGCAGCTTTCAATGCTCTCTCTCTCTCTCTCTCTCTCTCTCTCTCTCTCTCTCTCTCTCTCTCTCACACTCTCTCTCTCTCTCTCTCTCTCTGTATATATATATATATATATATATATATATATATATATATATTGGGTGGGTGGGTGTAGGTTGTCTGATGTGTGTGTGGGTGGGGAAATTGTGAGGGTGCGGGATGTGTGTATGGATAGGTGCGGGATGTATGGGTTGGCGGGGGTATGTGTGTGTGTGATTTTGTCATGTGTGTTATGCTGGGTGGTTGCGGGTGTGTGGGTTGGTGGTGGAGAATATGTGGGTGGGTGTGTGCGTGTCGGTTATGAGATGGGTGGGTGATGTGTGTGTGGGTGGGGGATCAATGGGTGGATGGCGGCATGTATGTTTGCCTGGGTCTGTGTGAGTGTGTGGAGGTATGTGTGGGTGGGTGGGGGAGGTGTGGTGGGTGGGGGATGTGTGGGTGGCTGCGGGATGTGTAGGTGGCTGCGGGATGTGAGGGTGGATGGGGAATGTGTCTCACAATATTGCAATATGCACTGTTTATGTTCACAACTTTCATTTGACAATGTCCGTGTCCCCCCCCCCCCCCCCCCCATGTGAATGTATCATGCGTAATATGCATTGTTTATGCTTACAAAATCCATTTGACAATGTTTTTTTTCCCCCCTATGTAAATGTAACATGCACATTTGATGAATGAAAGATGAGTGATTGAAAGGGTCGAATGTAAGACGGGCCTGCGTGCCCAATTTGTTACCCTTTTAAAATAAAGTTCGTTCATTCGTTCTCTCTCTCTCTCTCTCTCTCTCTCTCTCTCTCTCTCTCTCTCTCTCTCTCTTGGCTCACTATCTCCTTCTCGCCTCTCCCTCTCTCTTCTCCCTATCTCTTTCTCGCCTCTCTCTCCATCCTCTCTCTCTCTCTCTCTCTCTCTCTCTATATATATATATATATATATATATATATATATATATATATATATATATATATATATATATATATATATATAACTCATCTTTTTATTTCTCTTCGACATTATACACTTCGACTCTTGACATTAAATGTTTTATTCTTATAAATTTTTTGGAGAGAAAGTTAGTTGCATACACCGCAGTCAACCCAGCATTTATTGGGTGTTAGTTATATCTTGGTAAGTTTACGTTCAGTAGTTTCGGGTTGCCCTTTTTAGTTATTGGAATGAAGTTAGTTCTCTTCCAATATTTTGGCCATATAGCCATATTTCCATATCTTCTCCTATCTTCTACTACTCTACAAGTATACTAGAGATGTCTTTTTGGTCATGCACATCTTTTCTACAAGAATACTACATGGTGGCGTCCATCTTCTCTACAAGTATATTAGATATATCTCGGTGGCATTTAATCTCCTAGTAAATATACTTGATATATTTTGTTGTCGTGCCCATCTCCCTACGTATGCTATAGATATCTTGTTGGCCATGCCCGTCTCCTCGTCATGTATACTAGAAAGATCTACATGATGGTGTCCATCTCTTTCCAACTATACTAGAGATATCTCGTTGTCGGTGCCATCTCCTCTACAGGGATGGAAGAGATATCTTGTTGGCGGTGCCCATCTCCTCTACAAGGATGGAAGAGATATCTGTTGGCGGTGCCCATCTCCTCTACAAGGATAGAAGATGTATCTTGTTGGCGGTGCCCATCTCCTCTACAAGGATAGAGAGATATTTGTTTGGCGGTGCCCATCTCCTCTACAAGGATGGAAGAGATATCTTGTTGGCGGTGCCATCTCCTCTACAGGGATGGAAGAGATATCTTGTTGGCGGTGCCCATCTCCTCTACAAGGATGGAAGAGATATCTTGTTGGCGTGCCCATCTCCTCTACAAGATGAAAGAGATATCTTGTTGGCGGTGCCCATCTCCTCTACAATGATGAAAGAGATATCTTGTTGGCAGTGCCCATCTCCTCTACAAGGATGGAAGAGATATCTTGTTGGCGGTGCCCATCTCTCTACAAGGATAGAAGAGATATCTTGTTGGCGGTGCCCCATCTCCTCTACAAGGATGGAAGAGATATCTGTTGGCGTTACCCATCTCCTCTACAAGGATAGAAGAGATATCTTGTGTTTCAGGACAATTGAAAACTGTGGAGAAAATTTAACTGCAGCATAATTTGGAGATTGATTTTGGCTGGTGTGTATAAATAAAAAGAAACATGAAGCTTTTGTTCTGTGGATGCACCTTAATACTGAACGGAACAATTATAAGTCGCGTAAAAGCCGACTGTTTTTGATTCAGCTTGCAGAATAACTCATTGAATGGGCCAAACATGTCACCTGGGAACCTTCCACCTAAACTAGCAGAGAATCCTTGTGGATCTATATATATATATATATATTGGGTGGGTGGGTGTAGATTGTCTGATGTGTGTGTGGGTGGGGAAATTGTGAGGGTGCGGGATGTGTGTATGGATAGGTGCGGGATGTATGGGTTGGCGGGGTATGTGTGTGTGTGATTTTGTCATGTGTGTTATGCTGGGTGGTTGCGGGTGTGTGGGTTGGTGGTGGAGAATATGTGGGTGGGTGTGTGCGTGTCGGTTATGAGATGGGTGGGTGATGTGTGTGTGGTGGGGGATCAATGGGTTGGATGGCGGCATGTATGTTTGCCTGGGTCTGTGTGAGTGTGTGGAGGTAATGTGTGGGTGGGTGGGGGAGGTGTGGTGGGTGGGGGATGTGTGGGGTGCTGCGGGATGTGTAGGTGGCTGCGGGATGTGAGGGTGGATGGGGAATGTGTCTCACAATATTGCAATATGCACTGTTTATGTTCACAACTTTCATTTGACAATGCCCGTGTCCCCCCCCCCCCCCCCCCCCCCCTCCCATGTGAATGTATCATGCGTAATATGCATTGTTTATGCTTACAAAATCCATTTGACAATGTTTTTTTTTCCCCCTATGTAAATGTAACATGCACATTTGATGAATGAAAGATGAGTGATTGAAAGGGTCGAATGTAAGACGGGCCTGCGTGCCCAATTTGTTACCCTTTTAAAATAAAGTTCGTTCATTCGTTCTCTCTCTCTCTCTCTCTCTCTCTCTCTCTCTCTCTCTCTCTCTCTCTGCTCACTATCTCCTTCTCGCCTCTCCTCTCTCTCTTCTCCCTATCTCTTTCTCGCCTCTCTCTCCATCCTCTCTCTCTCTCTCTCTCTATATATATATATATATTATATATATATATATATATATATATATATATATATATATATATATATATATATATATATATAACTCATCTTTTTATTTCTCTTCGACATTATACACTTCGACTCTTGACATTAAATGTTTTATTCTTATAAATTTTTTGGAGAGAAAGTTAGTTGCATACACCGCAGTCAACCCAGCATTTATTGGGTGTTAGTTATATCTTGGTAAGTTTACGTTCAGTAGTTTCGGGTTGCCCTTTTTAGTTATTGGAATGAAGTTAGTTCTCTTCCAATATTTTGGCCATATAGCATATTTCCATATCTTCTCCTATCTTCTACTACTCTACAAGTATACTAGAGATGTCTTTTTGGTCATGCACATCTTTTCTACAAGAATACTACATGGTGGCGTCCATCTTCTCTACAAGTATATTAGATATATCTCGTTGGCCATTTAATCTCCTAGTAAATATACTTGATATATTTTGTTGTCGTGTCCATCTCCCTACGTATGCTATAGATATCTTGTTGGCCATGCCCGTCTCCTCGTCATGTATACTAGAAAGATCTACATGATGGTGTCCATCTCTTTTCCAACTATACTAGAGATATCTCGTTGTCGGTGCCCATCTCCTCTACAGGGATGGAAGAGATATCTTGTTGGCGGTGCCCATCTCCTCTACAAGGATGGAAGAGATATCTTGTTGGCGGTGCCCATCTCCTCTACAAGGATGGAAGAGATATCTTGTTGGCGGTGCCCATCTCCTCTACAAGGATAGAAGATGTATCTTGTTGGCGGTGCCCATCTCCTCTACAAGGATAGAAGAGATATCTTGTTGGCGGTGCCCATCTCCTCTACAAGGATGGAAGAGATATCTTGTTGGCGGTGCCAATCTCCTCTACAGGGATGGAAGAGATATCTTGTTGGCGGTGCCCATCTACTCTACAAGGATGGAAGAGATATCTTGTTGGCGGTGCCCATCTCCTCTACAATGATGAAAGAGATATCTTGTTGGCGGTGCCCATCTCCTCTACAAGGATGGAAGAGATATCTTGTTGGCGGTGCCAATCTCCTCTACAGGGATGGAAGAGATATCTTGTTGGCGGTGCCCATCTACTCTACAAGGATGGAAGAGATATCTTGTTGGCGGTGCCCATCTCCTCTACAATGATGAAAGAAATATCTTGTTGGCGGTGCCCATCTCCTCTACAATGATGAAAGAGATATCTTGTTGGCAGTGCCCATCTCCTCTACAAGGATGGAAGAGATATCTTGTTGGCGGTGCCCATCTCCTCTACAAGGATAGAAGAGATATCTTGTTGGCGGTGCCCATCTCCTCTACAAGGATGGAAGAGATATCTTGTTGGCGGTGCCCATCTCCTCTACAAGGATAGAAGAGATATTTTGTTGGCGGTGCCCATCTCCCTACGTATGTTATAGATATCTTGTTGGCCACGCCCGTCTCCTCGTCATGTATACTAGAGAGATCAACATGGTGGTGTCCATCTCTTTTCCAACTATACTAGAGATATCTTGTTGGCGGTGCCCATCTCCTCTACAAGGATAGAAGAGATATCTCGTTGACGGTGCCCATCTCCTCTACAAGGATAGAAGAGATATCTTGTTGGCGGTGCCCATTTCCTCTACAAGGATAGAAGAGATATCTTGTTGGCGGTGCCCATCTCCTATACAAGGATGGAAGAGATATCTTGTTGGCGGTGCCCATCTCCTCTACAGGGATGGAAGAGATATCTTGTTGGCGGTGCCCATCTCCTCTACAAGGATGGAAGAGATATCTTGTTGGCAGTGCCCATCTCCTCTACAAGGATGGAAGAGATATCTTGTTGGCGGTGCCCATCTCCTCTACAAGGATAGAAGAGATATCATGTTGGCGGTGCCAATCTCCTCTACAAGGATGGAAGAGATATCTTGTTGGCGGTGCCCATCTCCTCTACAAGGATGGAAGAGATATCGTGTAGGCGGTGCCCATCTCCTCTACAAGGATGGAAGAGATATCTTGTTGGCGGTGCCCATCTCCTCTACAAGGATAGAAGAGATATCTTGTAGGCGGTGCCCATCTCCTCTACAAGGATGGAAGAGATATCTTGTTGGCGGTGCCCATCTCCTCTACAAGGATAGAAGAGATATTTTGTTGGCGGTGCCCATCTCCCTACGTATGTTATAGATATCTTGTTGGCCACGCCCGTCTCCTCGTCATGTATACTAGAGAGATCTACATGGTGGTGTCCATCTCTTTTCCAACTATACTAGAGATATCTTGTTGGCGGTGCCCATCTCCTCTACAAGGATAGAAGAGATATCTCGTTGACGGTGCCCATCTCCTCCACAAGGATATAAGAGATATCTTGTTGGCGGTGCCCATCTCCTCTACAAGGATAGAAGAGATATCTTGTTGACGGTTTCCATTTCCTTTCCTTGCTTTATTTCATAACACTTTCTCCACGAAGACAGTTTCACAAATCCAACAAACAAGTTACGAAGTCGGCTGCAGGCGATTTGGTAGCAAATTCTTGGCGTTGATTTTCGCAATGGTGTGATAGTCGGTCGTTAAGAAAGCAGTGGCAAACTACTGAATGTAAAAATGTCTAGAATTTTACTAACAGTCAGTTTGTGTTGGGGTTGACTTCGATATCCTACATAAGATATGTAACTAACTTTCTTTAACTTGTTCTATATGGAAATCCACGGTTGTGCAGTATGTAGCACCCTTGTCGCCGTTCTGGATATCATATGTTCAAATTCCCTATAGGCTCCTATGATTTTATTTGTCACTTGACCTGGCGGCTCCCAGCTCGAACTAACCGAAACTGGGTACCAGAAAATGTTATAGGAAGTAAAAACAATCGGCGTGATGCTGACCATCTCCCTCATCGATGCCTGCCTATTCGTATAAATTATGACTAGCACCAGTATAGCCATTACGCCTCAAGGCGTGAAGAGTGGTTCTTTACTTTTGTATTTTCTTTTATTTGTCTCACAATATGACAGTAAATGTTCATTTTTTAAATTTCCCTTCATTTAAAAACAATGATTTTCTTTATGTATTCTTTCCGTAGATTTATAAGTATCTATTAGTTGGTCAGTTAGTCATCAGATTAACCTCGCTGCAAATCAAACCATTTAGTCTGTAAGTGCTCAGATTCCCCTCTTCTGTATCTCTCTCAGAGTGTAGTGGTCAACGACACCAGTTATGTGTTGGCTGACTATTTGCTTTGGCCCCTTGCATAACGCTCCTCTCTAGTTTCCTTCGTTTCATTTGATTTTCTCGCAGTCTGGTCAAGGTTGCAGGTTTGCAGTCATCTCTTGCTTTGTTTAATAGACCTGCCTCTCTAGCGGCTGTCTCTTTTTCAGCCTGATGCATTTTATATAGTTTCATCTGTTTGCTATTTTTGATCGCATTTCTCTTTGCTATTTAAATTCATCGTCATCAAAACTATCATCGTTATCATTAATATCATTATCATCATCAATGCCGTAGTCATCAGCATCTTCAAAATCATACTCATTATCAGCATCGTTAACTCCCTTGCTAAATGGTATCCATATTAGTCTTCTCATACCCCGTTCTTGAGCAGATTGTAAGAATATAATTATTGAAACCTCCCCATGCATGATGAAAAATTATTCAAAGATTTTTCTACACGTCTACCTAAATCCCTTATCTCTGTGACAAGATCGCCTTGGGTAGTGAGAGTGAACCACACCCGAGGTGTCTCTAGCACTCCCGTGTACTCTAACCCCAGGGGTTGGATAGGCAGATACACAGTTTTACTCTGTGGCTGATCTCATATTAGTTACATATGTCTACAAGCCCCTCCAGATTCTAGACCCCCACTAACTACCTACTCCTGTGGAACAATGAACACTTAGGCATCGTCCGAGACCACACTCAATCAGTATACAAAGAGCAAGTCAACATACATAAAGTTTATTCTACCCTTGAGAATATAGAACTGAAATGAACATCCTGATAGAATAATCTATTTACACAAATAGAGGATAGAGTAGAGACAGAATCAGAGATATGGTCTTCATCATCAGGTTGAGAAGTAGATTGGATGCAGATGTCCCGTCCAGTCGGTCCGCCACTCACCCGGCTTCCTTCCAGTGAGATGACTAGAACCTTGGAGCCCACTCCGTCCCCAGAGCGTGGATCCACAACAATAGAGTCACCGCCGGACCTCACTCAACTGGACCAACTGCATCTTTATCACTCCTACTAAGTCACTGTTAATACACAGTTGGTTGGGAGACAATCCTCCTGGATTTGACCCCAGTTATTCGTGACTTCGATGAATCTAAGTAGTCACTGACCAATCTAATGGTCCCTCAGTAGTACATTACCCGTGGTTGGATAATAAGTCTATGACCAATTCAATGGTCCCGCACTCATAACACGGTAACACTGGTTGCAGAATAAGTCAATGACCAATTCAATGGTCCCGCACTTATAACACAGTAACACTGGTTGTAGAATAAGTCAATGACCAATTCAATGGTCCCGCACTCCTAACACAGTAACACTGGTTGGGTAATCAGATAAGGCAACTGATATGTCACTGAGTCCTACACGAACACCGTTCAAAATCTTCATACTCTTTCAGTACACTATTAGAATCAGACATCTACTTCCAAGGAAGACTATTCAGGTTGGACTATAATCTATTGTCCCTTCCACCTGGTAACACTTGCCACAAGTTACTATTCGTAAGCTGGTGTAGGTCTTCTCAAGACCGGCCACTAAAGCTGTCATAGGAACCATTCAAGTGTCTAAATAAATTCTTTCCGCGTTTAGGCGGAACCACCGTAATAGTATACGGTCAGGTGTTTCCTTTCTTTGAGCATGATAGCTCAAGTTGCTGAAATGTTCCTTGCTGAAATAGAATATCTTCTATGTCAGAAAAACAACACAAACCATCATGTCCCACACGTGCACCTTCAGGGCACCTGAATCACTGGATGCAAACATTCACGCATGATGAATCACACTGGGCACATGGTGTGGTTGAGTCTGGCGTGGTAAGTAAAGAATTGGACCCTTCGCTGTGTTACACGAAGTGGTTTCCCGCCAACGACAAGTATAGTTGACTGGTTCCTCAACAGGCAAACTCCTGAAACGGAAGAGCGACCGGTGAGAGTATACTGGCCCAAACATTAGTCCACAGGCATCCTACCAATGACTACTCAACCCTCAGTCATGCTACTTAGTTAAGCAAATAACTAAAGCATTATCTCTATATGGAGAGTAGTAAAGCATGGGTTCGTTAAGTCAGCCGGCCTCAAAGAACAGCCCGTCAAACAAAGCAAGAAATCAGAATGACGAGTCTGTTCGTAGGTCTCACCTATCCCTAATCATCTACCAGTTGTCGCTAACGTCACTAGTGATAGTACGCTGTTATCATAGTTATAAAATTAATCGAACTAAACTTTAAGGTAAAGAGTCCCTGGACTCGTTCCTTACATTATCAATGTTCATTATTAAACATAATACTGATCATTGTACCATCCCTCGGGATATAGGGATAATACCTGATCATATCCAATATGTACACATGCCTGTTTGCTGGTGGGACCACCTGCCCACGCTATAGCAAACTCTTCTTATCAGACTCTTCCTTGGAGTCAAGAAGTCTTGATAATACATGTTCCAAGTGAAAACAAAGGTATAAACAGGAAGCAAGGACCACTTACTTCTGCTACGGTGATGTGAGGAGAAGAGCGCAAACCCTGACTGTGTAGGGCCAAAGAAGAAAATGAATAAAGAGAAAGAACCTCTCACCGTCCTCGGTTAACAAGAATAGAAAAGAATTAAGGTTTAAGAAGATCCCAGGGTGGGCCGACAGGGGATTAGAACAATATTCTCCAATCCCAGACAAAGAATTACTCCGAGGGCTGTTCTAACACCAATGACTATAACACTAGAGTCTATCAACTAAACAACAAAGTAAGAGTAACACAAGCATCATTTGTTTATTAATCTTCTAAACTTCACAATAATATACAGACATGTAGCATCAACAAAGAAATTAGGATACAGCAAAAATCAAACAGCAAAGAGACTAACCTAACAAACCAAATTCCTAAATGTAGCAAAAACTTCTAATCCAGTGGAAGCTACAAATCTACCAAACACTAATTCACCAACAACTGATCCACTAAAACTAATTTAACAAAAACTTCTAGTCCACCAAAAACTAATTTACCAAAAACTTCTAGTCTACTAAAAAATTCCAGTCTACTAAAAACCCAGGAAAATCTAAAATCTAAAGCTAGAATTCTGGCTTTTCCTGTAGATAAAATAAAAACCAACAAAAATATTAGGCAAAGACAAGTCAAACATCTCAACATGATGACCCAACAAGACAACAACGACACCCAGTCTCTCTACGTAAGACAGACAACACTCTTGTACTTGTGACGAATAGACACAAGACGCAACATCCTGACACATTCATTAGATTCACTTACATCACGAGCAAACACAACATCTCAACACTGACCTGGCCAACATACATCAGACATTGTAGGCAAACACAACATCTAATTATTAACCATCAAAGACTCATTATTTGCATCAACACATGGACAACCACTACAACACTGGTGTATGTAAACAATGTCTTTGTGGCACAAACATAGACATGGACTGTGTAAATTCACACCAACCACATGATGCTTCAACTGGACAACAATGATATGAATAGGTTATAGGATGTGCTCCACATAAAATATAAATGACTGGGAGCTTCTATTCAACAGCCTCCAATGTTTTCTACACTCACCACACATCCTCAATCCTACACCATGACCATGATTGTGGCCAAAACCACAGTATAGTCTACATACATCCGCCTCGATCATCACAGGCCACTTCAACCCCTGGCGGATATAATAATCATCATCCTCATCATGGCTATCATCATCATCCCATGACCACCACCATCACAAGCATAGTCATCATCATGTGATACTTATAACACAATGTCCATCCAAGTAGCACTCAATCCGGTACCTACATCACTACACCCAGTCATTGATAATAATTACCATAGCCTCATTTATAACAGTAATTGCTCTGTCCATGCATGTCATACCTGATGGGTTTTACTTTCTAGTTAACTTTTGCTTTCCCACCGACACCGGTTTCACAAACTCCCAATACTATATTCCTTAATGTTCCCTCAATGAAGCCAGCATTGAAATCCACCAGTCTATCATCATGTCATCTCAGTTGCACCCTGATGCACCATATGTCAGGAATCAACCCTAACTCACCATCATGACATTTAAATACCTAGACCCATAAGGGATGCCATATGACACCGGGCACACCTCTCCTGTGATGCCCATGTTATGATATCAATATAATGATCATCGATATAAAATCATGATAAGGATATCAACAACATGACACCACACACATTACCGCATGATATTACACATTACTAGCCGACAAGCAAAACATGTTCAACCGTGGAAAGCAATGGACACATATACCCAGTGGAATTACCATATTTGTAGAATGTGACAATGTAACATTTGCACATAAAAGAATCACAACATTCACAGAGAGTTGAGGATAAACATGTACTACACAGGAACTCAATTGAGGCACTCTTTGAGGCCCCTAAGATAGCTCATAAAATAAACACACAATATTACCAAGTGAAAGTACACAAAATAGTGGCCACAGTGCCTCATTCATATGAGGCAGGATCCAAGAACAACAATGTCCATGGCAGGATACAGAACATTAGTTCTAATATAATAAACAGTGTACTATATATATTATGTCACTATTACACACTAATGACCAATAAGTGTTATTCAAGGCCCAACACAATCAGTGTAATATTATTTGTGACTGGACACAGAGCAAGTGCATATAATATATTTGCGAAAGGTGGTACGTAGCATTAAATCACATTCTCTCCCCCGTGCGACAACCACCATGCTTAACTTAAAGCAGAATCTCAGTCACTGATTCCACCAATAACTTGATACACCTACAAATATTACTGCCTCCTGTTGACAGAGGTGATGCCAGACTTCACTTACTGCTGAACAACAAATTCCTATACTATATTGAATACTTAACTATATTGTAATGTACCTTGTCTTTCATTGACTGCAGTCCAAGTGTGTTTACTTTATTCACTCATAGCCACTCCACTAATAATAGTAATATTCTGTATATTATTTTCTTCAATAATTCATACAGCCAATATTTGCCCAGCTCTTACCACAACAAGATTCTTGAACTCAATAATTTACACCGCTGTAAAATAAACCATTAGTTCTGAATAATTATAAAGTATTACTAAGCCCCTGTGTGCCCAATTATCTCCTAACCTGTTAAACATTGTCTGCTCCTTTATCACTAGCCAATATTCCAAATTTACCTTTTAAGTTGCCTCGAGAACAAAGGCTAGATGTTATTTGCTGAGCTGGCCTCCCACGTGTCAATTCTCCAAGTGCTGTTCCTCAATCTCCCACTTTTCAGTCTCATAAAACTTAACACAAGTAGCTTCTAAATTGTTCCTTACTATATTTCTTGTGAATAACTCGTCGAAGTCCAGATCGATCTGCGCCATTTTCTCCAAGAACCGATAACTCTCATTTGCCATTATCTGGGCATGGTTCCGCACTCAGTTATCTGTAACCGGCTACAGATTTCTTTTGTTAATTTTAGTTACTGCTAGAGAAATTATTAACTTAAAGATTAAAGCTAGGAATCAGTATAAGATTAGCTATATTTTAAATCTAATTAGTTTGATAATCACTTCATTATTATTATACTTTCATAGCTTTACTGAAGTATACATTTAAATAACCAAAATACTATGTCACACATGGTTTATAAAATTAAAATTAATACATATAAAAGAAATATAATATAAAACAAATTAATTATGGTTACATACCACTGCAAAACTTCAGGGTCTAACTACTAAACACACATTAGAAATAGGCATTGGCGCCTCGTCACTCAGTGTGGTGGACTACGGAAAAAGGGCCAGTTCTACCTGTGCGGGGCCTTATATATTGGGGTCCCAGAGTTCCAGACCAATCAGACGCCCTCTTGCAGAATTCCACCATCATCGCGAGCCGAGTACACAAGGGTGATGTTCCAGTTCAGCCCTCCCAAGTGGTTTAGCCTTGGCCTGGACCGAACTTCATCGTTGGCCTGGTCTGCCAACACTATACTTTCATACTTGCTTTCAAATCCCCCATATCCCATATGTCCCCGTGTCTCATACAACCTCCTTGCATCCTTCAATACTTCCAGCACCTTAGCACTCACTCGCACTAGCGCCAGTATGAAAGAACAGGATAGCTAAGACAAGAATTCAGAACGCATATATATATCGCGACGGCACGCATTGTTATCACGCGTCGACCTATTCGGCGTTCGGAATTACTCCAGGAAGTATCACATGCCATGACCTAATATATATATACACAATGCCACATCATATATATATCATCAATGAAGACTTACCTTCACACAGAAATCCCGTGTTCCACACAATGAATTCACTATTAAGTTACTACACAATAGTTACATCATTCCTGGTGGCAAAGAACTAAGTCCTTTCTTTACTTAGTAACTAAGAACAATTCTGTCTGAATCTCCTCCTACCAACTTACCTGGTTATCTAACCGTTCTCCTTGCGTCAGCAACTGACTGACATAAATCTAGGTTTCTATCATGCACTAGTAACTATCTTCTATTCTAACACAGCAACCTAATAAATGCAACGATTTGCGATACATGGTAAATACAATTTGAACCCAAATCGCCCACATCGCATGCCTGCATTCCCAACAGCTGATTCTCGAACACACGTTGGTAAACAAACACACGACCTAGCCTTCAGCAGCGTTATCGATCGGTTTGCTCATTAGTAATGCAAAGACATCCGCATATGTAATGAGGTTAGAACGATGGCATTTTGTAAACAATTACAAAGTTACATGACTTAAACAAACAAGTACCTGAATATATAGAACCAGACTCCAGTCAGCTTTCAGAACTGTTCAAGGGCTCATCAGCCTCCTTTCCATAACAGTCAGCCGAAACATGGTTGAGGTGAGACGCAACACAAAATGGCTCAACACAGGCCTGCGTCTACTCTCTTGGAGAGTCATGAAGTGATTGAATGGTTTAGCCGCATTTCCCCAAACGTGCAAACTCATGCGCACGAGGAGCTAGTGCTTCTTGGGAAAAGACACCTTCTCGGGAAACATTCATTCCCCGCCTAGAATTTCTAGATCTCTCTGCACGAGAATTTAGTGCTATACCCAGCCTACGGGTCACTCAAATTCATGTGCTCCGAGAAGATTCTAGACGGTAATTCCTCCATCGGCTTCCCTCAGTCTATTTATAGCTGGGAAAGTCCCCGATGACGCGCCAAAATAGTGCGGGATCCTGACGACAACAGACAGATAATCGCGTTTCGTCACAATCTCTGTTATTGTGATTACATAATAATATTGTCTTTCTGACGTACACACGTGCGTACATACATGCGTACGAACGTGCGGGCATGCACATGTGTATATCTGTCTGTATGTCTCTGTATCTGTTTGTCTGTTTGAATGCATGCATGGATGATTGGGTGGATGATTGGATGGATGATTCAATGAATGGAGGATGTATGCATGTTTGTTTGCTTGTAGGTATGTTTGTAAGTAGGTATGTTTGTAAGTAGGTATGTAAGCAGGCAGGTATTAAGGTATGTAGGTTGGTAGGTAGGTAGGTAGGTAGGTACTTCATAAACCTAACGCAGCGTCTTATACAACAGGTGCTTCGTATATAAGTAATGACAAAGACATATACTGTAAATAAACCAGCTGAACACAATACCAAGCAAAGATGTAGCCTAAGCTGCGTGGAATCCCTAGCACAGCACATCCACGAAACAGTCTGCTATCACGTTACCTTGGCTATTACTGCATGTATCGCCTCTTTAAGTGTTTTTGTCATTCAAATGGCATGGGGTAAAAACAAGAGAGTCGGATTCTGTCTACCTGTGACTTAAAAACGTTAGTAATGTCAATCTCTCACATGTATATTTTTGTACTGTCGATATGTGTATATACTAGATCGCCGACTTGATCATGTGTGTTGAATGTGTACACGTAGTTGCTGTTTGCTAGGCTGACTTCGTTTTCCTACACATTAATTATATTAGCCACGGAAGGCAGGCGGTGGATGAAACTTTTAGGGCAGCCGACGGATATTTGTTGGTTATGGTCTCAAGTTTCGCGACGGCAGGCTGAGGATCTCTTTCGAGAGACAATGGTTGCGGTCATCTGGCCAGTATGGTCACTGCCATAGAGGAAAGCAACGACAAACTACCTCTTTAAAAGTGCCTAGTACATTATGATTAGCCTAAAGACTGATCATCCCAAGACAACGCCAGAGACATTAAAATTAACAACATGGAATGTTAGGACGTTAAACGACGACGACAAATTAGAGAACATAAAACAAGAATTGGAAAGAGAAAAAATTTATATTTTAGGGATGTTCGAATCGAGATGGATAGGAGCAGGCATCAAGATACATGAATATTTTAAGATTATTTATTCTGGAGGTGAAGATCGACATAGGGGAGTGGCATTTATTTTGGGCCGGAAAATATCAAAATCTGTTCAAGGATATTGGGCCTTGTCTGATAGAGTTCTACTAGTTCAGTGGTTCTCAACCGGTGGGGAATTTCCCCCCTCCCCCCCCCCAGGGGGGAATTTTAGGGTTTCCAGGGAAGGAATGAAGATTATTTCAAGATCGCGTTAATACAAGAACCGATTACTTGATATTGTTTTTCCTCCATACTTTACGATTCTGTACTCCTCGCCCTTCTGATATTCGTCTTATAATGTAAGTAGACCCACAAATCATGTTTTAGGTAGACGTCTAAACTTATTCTACTATGTGTTATTAAACTTAGCTTCCATTTATACGCATACTATGTAGGAGGACGGTGGGTGGGAGGTGGTAGGGGGGAATTTATAGGGAGGAAATACGAAAGGGGGGGGGGGGGAATGACATTCTCAACATATGGTGAAAGGGGGCATGGGCCAAAAAAGGTTGAGAACCACTGTACTAGTTACATTAAGTGGCAGACCTTTTAACATAAATGTTAATCAAGTATATGCCCCAACAGGAGAATTCAGTTAAGATAGTGTAGAGGAATTTTATAATGGCATAGAGTCTGCCTTAAAGAAATGTAAAAGTTCAGAAATAGACATCATATTAGGGAACTTCAATGCAAAAGTAGGAAATCAAGGTGATAGATACACAGTAGGAAACTATGGTTTAGGAGAGAGAAATGAAAGGCGATACAGACTCGTAGAGAGGACAAAAGAATAGGAAATGATTGTAGGAAACACCCTAGAAGATTATGGACATGGAGGAGTCCTGATAACAGGATTAGAAACCAGATTGACTATATTCTGATTAGCAGAAGATGTAGAAACGCGTTAACAATAGCAAAAACAGTTCCTAGTGCTGATTGTTATAGTGACCATAGATTACTTACAGGAAAATTGAGGATAAAGTTGAAGAAAGTCATGTATATAACAGGAAACACTAAATATGATTTGTGCACATTATGTAATGACAAGGAAATTCAAAACAAATTCAACATAGAAGTACAGATCAGATTTGATATATTGTCTGATCTAGAGATATTATTCCAGGATGTGGATGATCAATGGGAAATGTTGAAGATTTCAATCAGTTTCGCTGCAGAATCAACTATTCCAAAATTAAAGAAGGTGAGTCGTAAGAAATGGATGACTGAAGAAATTTTACACCTAATGGAAACAAGAAGACTCAACAAAAATAATTCTGCCAAATATGAAGAAATCCACAGACAAGTCAGAATATTATGTAAGGAGGCAAAAGAATCATGGCTTGAGGAAAAGTGCTTAGAAATTGAAAAACAACACAACAGTCAAAATACCAAATTAGTGCACAAAAGAATTCAGGAACTTACTAATAAAAGAACAAGTACATCAACAGGCTGTCTAAAAACTAAAGATGGCAAAATCATAATAAAAAAAGATCAGATTATACATGTATGGACAGATTATGTGAAAAACCTTTATGGGGATAACAGAGAGGAACAGTATGATATTCGATTTAATAATGAAGGACCATCAATTTTGAAGATGGAGGTTCGAAATATTCTTAAGCATATGAAAGCTGGCAAGGCCCCCGGTGCAGATAACATCACAACAGAAATGATTAAAGCTTTAGAAGAATATGGACTAGATCAAGTCACCAGACTGCTGAACACATTATATGATACTGGAGATATACCTTCTGAATTATGTAACTCTGTATTTATTGCAATCCCAAAGAAATCAGGAGCCTTGGAATGTGATCAACATAGAACAATTAGTATAATGAGTCACATCACAAAGATTTGCTACGAATTATCATGCAAAGAGTGAGGAAGAAATTACAACCTGAAATAGGGGAAGAACAATGTGGGTTTGTAGAAGGAAAGGGTACAGTAAATGCTGTGTATATGCTGCGAACAGTTATTGAACGTGCTATAGAAGTAAACAAGGATATACATCTTTGCTTTATTGACTACACAAAAGCTTTTGATAGAGTTAGACATGTCAACATGGTGGATATGCTTGCAGATCTACAAATTGATGGGAAAGACATTAGACTTATAAAAAACATATATTGGAAACAACAAGCTGCCATAAGGATTGATAATGAAGTGGGACAATATCAGCCTATTAAGAGAGGTGTTAGGCAGGGATGTGTAATGTCTCCAGATCTTTTTTCCCTGTACAGTGAAAATATTTTCAGAAATGTAGAAAATATAAATGGAATCAGCATTGGAGGAACGAAACATCAATAACATTAGATATGCAGATGATACGGTATTGATTGCAGACAATGCGCAGGATCTGCAACAATTAGTAGATGCGGTTGTTGTTCACAGTGAGCAGCTGGGGTTAGAATTAAATTGCAAAAGGACACAGGTTATGGTCGTCACTAGGAAGAATGAAGTATCACAATGTAATATACAAGTAAATGGGAATATTCTTCAACAAGTGAATCGATACAATTATCTCGGAACAGTCATAACATCTGATGGGTGATGCCTTGAAGAGATTAGAAGAAGAATCGCCATGGCAAAAGTAGCCTTTAGCAAGATGAAAAACATTCTGACCAATAAAAAGATGTCAATTGAAACGAGAAAAAGAGTGTTGAGGGGATACATAGAGCCTGTTTTTTTTTTTTTTTGTTTTTTTTTTTTTGTATGGATGTGAAACTTGGACAATGTGCAGTCAATCTGAAAAAAAAAAAAGAAAAAAAAAAAACATCTGATGGCTGCAGAAATGTGGTGTCTGAGGAAAATGCAAATAATACCATGGTCAGATAAAAAAAAACCAATGACCAAGTACTACAGGAGATAAATGAAACTCGTTAATTGATTAGAGAAATTAGACGTAGACAGTCACAATTTTTTGGACATGTTATGAGAAGAAATGGATTGGAGAACTTTGTGACAACTGGCAAGATCGAAGGGAAAAGACCGAGAAGAAAATACCTGGATGGCTTGGCCACATGGCATGGACGAGACAGGAACAGTCAGCTGATCCACGACACTGGTGATCGAGTGAAATGGCGAGTCATGACCGCCCATGCTTTCCGGCAAGGCACATGATTGATTGAATTATATTTGTTAACAACCTTCATGCCTTTAAAACGTTAATGGGCCAAACTACTTTTCAAATGTTCCTGGAAATTTGCCAGTGCCATCAAAAGTTAATAATAGTCACAAAACAATGTTAGTTAAAGTTATTTGAATGGCCTTTACAGGACGTTGCAATTAACCTCAACATTTATTTGCTATTTGTGGTTTAATTTAGTAACAGTAGTTTGCCATTGATTTCAGAACTTACAAAACCTCAAACCATCGAAATCAACGCAAGGCGGTCAGGAAAAAAAAAACAATACGTTGAGCTCAATTTCAAACACAATGGGAGCGGGGTAAATATACCTACCGCTATTTGTATAATTGCTAGTCCTGCGTGTGGAATTTTACCTGAGCTAAAGTTGCCCTACAGCATTTTCTACACAGTGTATATCCAGACTTGACATTTGTATTTCTCCTTCCTCGTTCCTCTTTCATGGTGAGTGCTTCATATCTGGCTATACACCTCAGAGGTCTATGCGTTCGGCGTCAGCATAAATGGGCTCTTTCGTTCAGACAGAAACCGTCCAAGGTCTACTTATGGAGTTGTTGTTCCTTTTCTAGCAATTTTACCAGAGCAGTGGTCTTGAAGTCTACTCTTTGCAATTTACAACTGCCGTTAGATTCTTAACGGAAACAACTTGCACTCGGATTCTCCCGTCCCCCCCCCCCCAAATCCCCGACCCGAGATGTTTGTGTACCCAACCTTACTAAAAACGAGGTCAAGAGGACGTGTGACATTTTAAACCACTCATTCTTGTATAACATCCACAGCTCTAAGCTCGGACTCAAACCCGTAACTGCTGAACCTGAATCAGACACCGTAACCTCTCAGCCACGCCTTCTTCCTCTGATAGATACAAATTCGTGGCCATACCGAGAAATCACCTTGCCGTACTTGTCCACCCGCTTCTCGCTCTGTTAACATATGTGAAAAAAGAAGATTGCGAGTCCTTCTAAATAGAACCTTCCGCACTGCTGACAACTTACTGTCACCGACCTACAAGTACGTCTCGACGACAAAACCGACAGTACTGTTTGTTCTTCCTAAACGTTATTTCTATTTTCATGGAAATCCGGAAATTCACACTGTCCCGGAAGCAAACAACGACCGCTTCACGTGTGAAATCCTCTGAAGGTCATCCTTAAAATAACTCTCCTGACTACTGTTCACTCAGCACCGTCCTATTTGTGTGATTTTGGAGACTCGCTTCTCTTCGGTCTCCCCTCTCCACTTCCTGGGGTTTCGGTTCATGGCTAGGATAACTCGTTAGTGACTTCCGCCGGTCGTCCTGGAGAGAAAATTCAATTCATTCTCTAACAAATGTGTACTAACACCGGCGGGAATTAAAGGCTAATGTATTTACCATGGGTGTCTATCAGCACTGGAGTATTATTTGTATGAAGACGAATTCGCCAACGCAGCCTACAGCTAACTGAAAGCCGTGACTCCATTTTGTGCTTTCCAATTTTCGAAATTCAGATTTAGAATGTAAGATTTTGGCAGAAATTGCTATCTGGTAGTAAGTAGGGGTCTACTATTTTGTCTTTGTTAGACCAAGTCAGAGGTGATGTGAACAATTAGTTTCCCTTCACATCTATGGTGCGAATGGCTTCGTACTACTAAGCTGGCATTAGTCTATGGTTGTGTTGTTTTGTGTACGGCTGTAACATTTCGATAGTCAGATAAGTTTTTAAGATCTTACATTTGCATTGCCTTCTTATTTTTGTTCGGATTTCGGTCGAAACGTTTGATTTTGTTTGTGTCTTTCGTTTGTCTTGTTTCCAATTCACATGCTATATTTTAATATGTTTTCTATCTTAGTTCTATATAGCAAACACCACAATTTGTTAGTTCATAGTAGCTTTCATGTGAACAATCGGGAATTGTAAATTACACGTGACTAAATAAGATGTGCTTTTGTTAAAGCGCCGGTCTACCTGGCCTAGGTTTTAAACGACTTTCTCTGTAATCCCGTTTATCCACGTAGGGTAACGCAGCGCGCGAGAATTGGAAGCGGTTCTCGCCGCGTTGGTAACTTACGGGATAAGTGAGCCGGCCGCTCAGGAAGCAATGGCAAACTACTGAGCGTAATCTTGCCAAGAAATCAACGACAGCGGTAAAATGCTGGTGTTGACAGCGATGTCCTGTAAAGGATATGCAAAGAAAAAAATTGAATCAAAGAATGTGGAAAGATCGCTGGTATATTTCGAATAAATACAGTGTTTTGTGGGAAGACCGATTGTATTTTAGAACTGACTAAAATTAGTTAATTTAAAAATGTGGAAAAATCGATGGTAGTTAACAAGTGATTAAATAAGATTTGCCTTAGTTACAGCAAACATGTGGAAAGACCGATGGTATTTTACAAGTCACCAAGATCAGATTTTTCCGGCGCCGTGGCGCAGAAGTTACGGACGCAGTTCGTAATCCCGCATACCACGTTCGAAACACAACAGCGGGCGATTTGGTAGCAGGCTGCCTTGCATTGGTTTTTTTCTTTTATAAAATTGTATGGGTACCGGTCGTTCAGAAATCAATGGCAAATTACTGAACGTAAACATTCCAAGAGACCACAAACAGCCACAAAATGCTCTGGTTGACTACTACGTCCAGTAAATGATGTGTAACTGACTTTATTTATATCAGATTTGCTTATATTAGAGCAGGCATTTGGAAAGACCGATTGCACTTCACTATTGACTAAACATGATTTGCGTCAGTTACAAGCACGTGGAAAAACGCTCTGGAACAAGTGCACATAATGGCTGCGCCTTTCTTTGCACATGCTTACCATCTTCTTTTCCCCAAGTGCCTCTGCCTCTGTGTGATGGATCACACGACGAAAATATGCATTTCTCTGTTATTTTCTTTGCCAACATATTTCTTCTTTATCTTAATATTCAAGATTCTTTTGATGTTTACTTGCCAATATTTCATCCCTGCCCAACCTGCAAAATAAAATAAAAACTACATTTCATAAAGGAAGAGACTACATGCAAGTTTAAGTATTTTTGTTGAATTCTTGCGGTTAACTTCTGTAACAGACTTGTATGACAACTGACCAGTGTGTGTTTACCCGAAAGCTATTGTTTTTATTTTTTTATTTTTGTTAAATATTGCATATCCTTTACAGGACTTTGCAGTCAACACCAGCACTTTTCAGCTGCTGTTGATGTACTAGGCAAGTTTTACGTTCAATAGTTTGCCATTGCTTTCCTAACGAACGGCTCACATACCCTCGTATGTTACCAGCGCGGCACGAACTGGTGCCGATTCTCGCAGCTGCTGTTTTCCCCACGAGAATATACGGGATTACGAACAATGTCGTTAACACCTTGGCCAGGGAGACCGGCTTTTTTTTAAAATTACGGGTAACAAAACTCAGACACCGCACATCCAGTCCAGAGACGATTATGTAACCAATGTCTCTGGGACACGGTGTAATGCAAGTTTGAATTCAAATTCGAGTAAAGTAAGTTAGTCAGTAAGTTACCCTTTCACGTGCTTTATGGCGCATGTGGGATTTGGTGCTAGACCCATATTTTTATAGAGAATTGGGACTCTATTGTCGTCGTGGTCAATATCACGCCGGCTGCCTTCATTTCCCAAGACATTTCCTGGAACCCATTATATATAGACTAGGTCGACCTGGTAGTGGAATGTTGACATTCGCAGATGCAAGTACAGGGTAGTTATAAGCTGAACATATTGTAAAACTTCCGTATCGGGCATTTTTCAGCATCCGCTAAAGAAGCAAGCTGTACTTTTGCCCTCACAATAAATAGTTTCAAAATGGAAGTAATAGCTGTAACCAGTGCCCTGAATTTGCTTGGCGTGGAGGTGCACTAAATGTATCTTTCATGAGCGACTGAACGAACATGCTCCAGAAGTTCCAGAGACACGAGTGGCTTGACACACTAAGCAGATCACAATTAGCCCAGCTAACTTTCATCTTTGTACTAGGACACTCAAGCGTGAAAGAAAACGAGAGAGCTGATCGGTTGACTGTCATAGCGGTGATCAAGGAGGGAAAGGCGATTGACGGGCTAGCGATCATAGTGTCATAAGAAATGCTGAACGAACTGATGACTTCAATGACACTTGGAAATCTGCTTCCATATCCAGCGAGAGCTAGAAGAGAGTGAAGCGGGGAGAGGCTAGGCTTAAACAATTTGTCAAAGGCACAAGACCTATGATTTTTTTTATTTTTTTTTTTTGGGGGGGGGGGGGGAGGGGCGTTCGCTCGCTTTGAACTTAAGCATAGGTTATACATGTGCTACTACTTCTATTGCTTTGGACTTATTTGAACGTGTGGATTAGCTTTCCCTATTACTAGTGTCCCTCGAATCTACCGCGGCTTCCGAGATACTTCTCTGGCGCGATCAGTCGGGGTACGATGGTTGAATGCTAAACAGAAGAACTGAGCATATACAGAACTGTCGGAGTGGGGTGATGACGATCCTTGCTAATGCTAACCATTAATCTCATTGGGGAACGAACCTCCTGCATTTATGATAGTTTTCTTCACCATAAACTTCCACTTGAACTCGAAACACTTCAATGTTCTGTCTTATAGATTTACGGCTTCCTCATCTCCGGTCGCCATACGCAAGAAATCTCCACATGAGAAAAGAAGTGCTTGTTTACCTAAAACACAGTTATGTCAAGTGCTTTAGATTCGCATGTTTTCCCAGCAAGGTGAGAAGTTCGTTTCTGAACCTGTTAGCAGCCAGGAAGGAAAAACAAGACTTATTTCATTTCTGTTTGTTCGTCTAAGTACCTGAATCTGTATATATATATCACAGGGGTGACAGAAACTAATCATTGTGATATCTATCTATCTATCTATCTATCTATCTATCTATCTATCTATCTATCTATCTATCTATCTATCTATCCATCCATCCATCCATCCATCCATCCATCCATCCATCCATCCATCCATCCATCTATCCATCTATCTATCTATCTATCTATCTATCTATCTATCTATCTATTTATCTACATATCTACCTACCTACCTACCTATCTATCTATCTATCTATCTGCCCGTCCGTCCGTCCGTCCGTTCACCCCCCCCCTCCGCCCGACCGTCCTACTGTCTGTCTGTCTCTCTGTTTGTCTGTCCGTCTGTTTGTCTGTCTGTCTGTCTTTGTGTCTGTCCGTCTGTTTGTCTGTCCGTCTGTTTGTCTGTCCGTCTGACTAACTTCCTGCCTTGCTTGGCTGTCTGGCTATCTCTCAAACAGGATTTTTCTCGACCACATGCCTGCGACTGAACCCAACCGATTGTAGCCAATATGTCACTGTACATTGGAAATAGATTGTTTTTCCTTGGAGAGAGAGAGAGAGAGAGAGAGAGAGAGAGAGAGAGAGAGGGAGAGAGAGAGAGAGAGAGAGAGAGAACACGGGAAAAGATAGAGAGCAAAGAGAGAGGGAGAGCGAAAAGAGAGAAAGAGAGAGAAAACGAAGAGAGAGAGAGAGAGAGAGAGAGAGAGAGAGAGAGAGAGAGAGAGAGAGAGAGAGAGAGAGAGAGAGAATCTACACGCAGAGCCATAGACATTTTCTTGTAGATTATCTCTTTTTATCTATAGAAATACATAGGCACGTGTGGTGTGTGTGTGTGTGTGTGTCTGTGTGTGTGTGCGCGCGCGCGTGTGTGTGTATTGCATATCCCTTACTGGACGTTGCAGTCAACATCAAAATTTTTCAGCTGCTGTTGATTTACTAGGCAAGATTACGCTCAGTAGTTTGCATATATATATATATATATATATATATATATATATATATATATATATATATATATATATATATATATATATATATATATATATCTTATATATAAAAGGCGATCTCCGTCTGTCTGTCTGTCTGTCTGTATGTCCCTATGTCCTTTATGCGCTCGCGAACGGCCCATCCGATTGAGATGAAATTTTCTACACGTCTTCCTTTCATTCCAGCGCAGCCCACTGTCATATTTTTTTAGTGTGAAATCGGCTGCTTACCCAATATTATTTCATTTTTCATTTTTCATTATAATTTCATATATCTCAGGGGACCTAACTCTGTAAAAGTTATTTCAAGGGGCATAACTTTTCTGTATAACTTATAGTCATATTGTGGCATCGTTTTCAAAGATTTATAAACTCTTTGTCCATAGTTATATACCGGCATATGAGTTATAATAAATAATGATACAATCTGTAAGGCATTTTCAAAGTTTTCATAAAAATAATGCATAATGCATAACATTGTAACTCATCTTTTTTTGCTTAAAGAATAAATAAATAATAGTTACCTTATCTCTATCAAGTTTGAAGATTTTATATTTCTTTACACTGTCGCCAACTCTAAGAACACGTGGAACAACTTCAGCCATTATTAAATCTACAGGCATATGCGTTATATTCCTCCTCCTCCTCCTCTCCCCTCCTCCACCTCCTACCCTCTTCCTCTTCTCCTCCCCCTCCTCCCTCTCCCTCCTCCATCCTCCTCTTCTCTCTTTCTCCTCCTCCTCCCTCCTCCTCCCTCTTCCTCCTCCCAGCTCCTACTCCTCCTTTTTCTTCTTCTTCTGCTGCTGCTGCCGCTGCTCCATTTACCCAAGTTAATTGTTGGGGAAGATGTAAAGATCTTTCAAGTGCTCTTTCTAATGCTTTTTGTAAGTTGGTCTTCGTTTATCTAAGGTTGTTCTAACTGCAACCAATAAATGATTAGACAGATAGACAGACAGACAGACAGACAGACAGACAGACAGACAGTCGGGAACCGGAACTTATATGACTACTCATATGAATTAAATGAGATGCTCCCCATCAGGGGATAGGCGAAGCCGGGCCGGATCAGACAGATAGACAGACAGATAGACAGACAGACAGACAGATAGATAGTCGGGAACGGGAACGTGAGCTTATATGACTACTTATATGAATTAAATGAGATGCTCCACACCAGGAGCTGGGCGATGCCGGGCCGGGTCAGACAGACAGACAGACAGACAGATAGTCGGTAACGGGAACGGGAACTTATATGACTACTTATATGAATTAAATGAGATGCTCCCCACCAAGGACTGGGCGAAGCCGGGCCGGTTCAGACAGACAGACAGACAGACAGACAGACAGACAGACAGACAGACAGACAGACAGACAGACAGACAGACAGTCGGTAACGGGAACGGGAACTTATATGACTACTTATATGAATTAAATGAGATGCTCCCCACCAAGGACTGGGCGAAGCCGGGCCGGGTCAGCTAGTATATATATATATATATATATATATATATATATATATATATATATATATATATATATATATATATATATATATATATATATATACAGAGACAGACAGGCAGGGAGGCAGACAGACAGACAGACAGACAGACAGACAGGCAGACAGACAGATGGACACTGTTATCGCCATTATCTCTGTCTATATACTTCAACTGACTCAATTTGATGACGAGTTGAGAAATAATGTGTTTTCAACCAACAGTGTCAAGCTCACCTTCCTGCCACGTATATGTTTATGTGCAGCCGGGTCTATATTTGTAGATGAAAATATCGTGTTCTCCATGTAACAACAAGCACACACTTGCTGGTCCTGTCATTATATTCACTTCACAAAAGTGGCAGCTTCATACCTGGAACAGAATTGTTCACGCATACGACTAGTCACCTCATAATGGAAAAGGAAACAACCAATGCACTTTCCCTGAAACGAGCAGTTTAAATTGTTTTGCACTGATGGCCTGGAAGGTAATTAAGTTTAATTATGGTTTTATCATGTTTGTTCTTCTGACCTTTAACTTCTATTGCAGCATAGACCTTTAACTTACTCACGCCAAGCCGTTCTATCTTTTCACTGTCTCCTGCAGCTCTCTCCGTGTCTCTCTCACATTTAGGTCTCTCTTTATTTTGCTAGCCATGTGGGTTCCAAACAAAGGGTCTTCAAATTACGCTACCAGGGTTTCTTAGTATGTGTCCCATTCAGCGCCAGTGTCATTTCCTATCTCATCTCTCGACTCGCTGGAATCTAACTCCACATTATTGATTCTAGTGATTGACTTTTGAAGCGAAACAAGTGTGCGGGGTTAGGTTTAAGAACAATTTCTAAAGGAAAGACACGAGAGGAGCAGGTACTGAGTACAGTAAGATGATATTACACAAATAGAGAAATAGGAATGATTGACACTCACAGGTGACAGGTCCAGACAAAAGAAACTTGTGGTTTTATGAAGCTAAATTATATTGCAGACATGTGTGTTCTTTGCTTTATTCCTTGTATCCCGTACATTTCATAATATTCTCATTAATCCCAGTTGTTGTAGTTTCTATGGAGTTTCTAGCTTGATATCGGATTTCATCTTCAGTGTTCACTTTTGTATTGTTCAATCATTTCATTTACGAGAGTTTCATATGTATGATTTTTACATCGATGACATGTTTCTATTGTAATATTTGTAGCATTTCGGATCATCCGTTAACCACGTTTTTTTTTTTGTTACTACAGGTTCCTGAATGTTTATTAATATATTTATATGTTTCTTTGTTTGTTTGACATCTTTTTTGACTATTCTTGTGATCTTGTATTTCTCTTGTCGTTAATTTGTATTTTACACTCTATCATTTGAAAAAAAAAAATGTTTAATATCTTTAACCTTTCTGAGTTGCATTTTTCTTAACTGTACATTGCCTGATTTGAAGTATCTACATTAGAGACAATATCGCCACGCAGTAATTTATTGTTAGCATGACTAAACACATTGCTTCAATTGCATGGATTGAAGCAAATGTGAAGGCTAAATGTCATTTTAAAGTCACTGTTCACTCATTTAAAACGGTAGTCTCACTGTTCAAACGTAGCGTGCAGTTTAAAGGCACCGACGACCGACTTTGTTTTTGTTGTAAATGGAGAAGTTGTGAAAACGTTTAACTGAAATCGAAGGAATGTTTAAACACTCAAATATATACTTGTCTGTTCTTTTTTTCTGGCGGAACGGTTTTCGGATATCTTTTCTTTATCAAATGTGAAGTACTGTTGCAACATGTGAGTGTGAAACTTTTGACATTTCTTCATCTCCGTACATCTTCAGACGACAGAATGAATAAATCCAAATAAAACAGTAGTCAGCTTGAACCTCCATCTTCACACAGTGTGTCTTAAATTAGAGCGGGTATGGACCGAACTAATTTTCGCTGTTCTGTAGATGTTGAGTTTTCCTGCAACAAATGTTTAGGATTTGACATTTAACACATTAAACAAATACAGAGCATGCTGAGAAAGGTGAAGCCTGGCATGCCTCCAGCAGAGTGGCATGCTTGAATTAAAACATCACAGTTAAGGAGTATCTGCTGGATCTTTTCCCCTGGACATGCTTGGTGTGGTGGGCAACGAGCAGGCGGACAGATTGGCTGGGTCGGTACTGCTGGGTGGGGTATTGCTGCACGATAAGGCAGTCGTGGTCATGGCCCTTTGGGAGCATCTGTATATTGGGACAGAACAGATAAATCATCACGGCCTGGAGAGAATTGGGCTGCAGAAAGTGACCACAAGATCTAGCCGACAGTCATTAATCAGGGAAAGGGCCAGACGGACACAAGATCAGACTGCAACTGACTACGTTGGTATTGGACTTCTGCGTATGTAAATGTCCCCACCGCCATAATGTTAGTTCTTGACTCAGGTCAACTCATGTCAGCTCGGCTAAACAGCGCATATGGTTTGAAAATATGCATTAAAAAGTCGCTTAAAAGTCGACAGGGTCGACTTCATTGCACCTGGTTTTTATCCTATATGGCTAGTTCTCTTTCCGCAGCGCGGAAATCATCGCACAAAGCACGAACTCCGTAGCTCCAGCGACGACCCACAGGAGTCTCCGAAAAAAAATTTCACTCGTGGACCGAAGAACACGGCCCGGAATCGAACCAACAACCTTCGGAGTCTGAGTCAAACGGCTTGACCACTTCGCCACGGAGACTCCCATAATAAGTATTACAGACCACAGTTAAAATTGCATTGAGAGAAAGAGAGAGAGAGAGAGAGAGAGAGAGAGAGAGAGAGAGAGGGGGAGAGAGGGGGGGAGAGAGAGAGAGAGAACAAATAGATCTAACTATTAAGAACTAGATATTTAAAAACTATTATCCTTTACAAGACATCGCTGTCAACATCAGCATCTTTCAGCTGATTGTTGATTTCTTGGCAAGATTACGCTCAGTAGTTTGCCATTGCCGGCTTCCTGGCCTAGAGGTTAGCGACTTTTCTCCGTAATCTCGTATACTCTCATGGGTAAAGTGGCGACGGTGAGAATCAGCAGTGGTTCGAATCGCGTCGGTAACTTAAGGGGTATGCGAGCCGGCCGCTCAGAAAACAATGGCAAACTACTGAGCGTAATCCTGCCAAGAAATTAACAATCAGCTGAAAGATGCTGATGGTGACAGTAATGTCCTGTAAACGATATACAAACAAACAACACAGTTTGCCATTGCTTTCTGAGCGACCGACTCCATACTCGTATAAGTCACTGCCGCGACTCGAACAGCTTCCAATTCTCGTGCGCTCACGTCAACAACGAGAGTATTGGCGGTTACGAAGAAAACTGCTAACCCCTCGACCAGCGAGACCGGCATTGGTCACTAAGACGATTAAATTAAAATAAACTTCAGGAAAACAAAATGTTTTGTGCGTGTTATAAACACATCAATGGGCCTGGAAAAGATGATTATGGAGAGGGAAGCATACCAAGGAAGCGGAGAAGATGGGGCCGCGTGGTAAATGGATTCAAGATGTTATAGATAACTAAGACGACAACATAGAAAGGCCATCTGGCTTATCATAGACATAAATTTGGAAACAATGATAAGGGAGAAAATTTCTCCATTGGACAAGCCATAGGGTGATAGATGATAAAGCACTTGTAGGCATTGGCGTGAAAATCTGCTGCTAGTGGTTCTTAAAAATGTAGGTTACCAGGCTTGCACTTGCCGAGTGGAAATATGCTTTATTCACTTTGGCGTTTGTATTCATAAGTAAAGGTAATGCCGGCTAGAATAACAAGTAAACGCTACAGTAACAAGTAAAGGCAACAGTAACAAGTAAAGGCTACACTAACAAGTAAACGCTACAGTAGCATTTAAACGATACAGTAACAAGAAAACGCTACAATAACAAGTAAAGGCTACTGTAACAAGTAAAATGCCCCCTTACACACTTCATAGCGCACTGGGCACTTGGTGCTAGACCCATATTTGTAAAGACCTCACGGCCCTCCAGGGGTGATGTGGTCAGTATTTCACCGGCTACCTTCACATTTCCCAGGTATTTCCTGGTTCCCATATTAGGTTTGATCGACCTGAGAGCCCAGGTCCGTTTGATAAAACCTGAATTCAGGCAGCACTTTAATCATGTTATGGGCCTGGCTTAATTTATAATTTATTATGAAACATGGACCTTATTAATAGGCCAGAAACTATTCACAACATATACAAGCTCATAGATATAATGGTGAAAAACATGTCTGCAATTTGCGAATGTCGCAAATTCCACGTCAGTTGTGAATTGCAAAGAGTAGGCCGTAGGGCAGCTGTCCTGGCAGTATTGTTAGAGGGCTACATACCCACCAATCGATATAACTCATTACCTTGGGTGGAATCTGTCCAGAGAAGGTAAACCGCGAGGTCGGATAGACTGATTTCTGTTAGAGAGATTCAGAACAAGGTGTGACCCATTGCATTGCTCTAGAAAAAGGAATGGGGAATTAAATCCTTGGAGGCCTGAATCACTTCCAGAGGTGGAAATCATACACCTATATAGATTTCAAAGTAGGTAAAATGAGGTGGGGGAGAGGGAGGTGTTGCAGAGACGGAATCATATACCTCTCAAGGTAGCAATGTAGAGGAAGACGAGGGAATAGATACAACTACTTAAACAAACATACAAAGGCAAGCGAAGCTATTACAACTCTAGGATATTTGTGGAAGACAACATAAATTAAAGTGATCACCAAACTTAGAATATTCATTTCTAAAGTTAAATCAGCACTACTGTGTGAATCAGAAACACGAAGAACGACTAAAACAATAACAAATAAGATACATTCACTAATTGGTGCCCGTGCAAAACAGAAGGACTAAAATGGTATGGTAGAATCACCCGGGAAGGTTAACCCGGTCAACAAATGCCCGCAGAAGTCGGATGTGTCGGCCTAACGGCGCAAGAACGCAGCTCTGCTGTAAACAGGCACAACGCAATCACATCCGAAAAAAAACTCCGGATGAACGAAGAAGAAGAAGAAGGTATGGTAGAATCACAGATGTGGAGCTCAAGGAGAGAACTAGACAAATACCAGTGAATCTAGAGGTGAGGAAAATACGTTGACATATAGTGGGATAACAATTTGCTTGGAATCCACAAAGCAAAAGAAATAGTGGAGATCAGAGGGAAAACAAGCATGGAGATGAGAAGTAGACACAAATAATTATTGTGAGGAGGATGTGGACGCAGCTGCTTGGGATGGGACATAGCGTGAGAAAACCTGAGAACAGCAAGACTAGAAAGGCATGTGACTGGCATCTGCAAGGCGAAAGAAATAGAGGGTGACTAAAGGAAGAAATAAAAACCACAGAGAAGAGACGCAGAAATAAAATTGAATAAAAAGAATAACATGGGGAGGACAAGCTTCATGGGATAACTAAGGATAGGATGGCTTGGGTGAGCTGACTGAAGGGGGATGCTCAAGTGGAGGATAAAGGGTGAAAGAAAGAGAGAAACAGAGAATGAATTAGTGAATGAATGAATCAATGAATGAATGAATGAATGAATGAATTTATTGTCAAGGGGTTAAACATTGGGCACGTATGCCCGTTTGACATTCTGCCCTTCTTATCTCTCTGCTCTCGTGCATTATTTCATTCATTAGTGAGAGAGAGAGGAGAGAGTGAGAGAGAGAGAGAGAGTCTGAGTATTCTCATGTTAATGTTCATCTTTTGACACCAATCCTCTCTGTGGAGTGTCGTAAATCCTGGGAACCGTTGTCTCACGCGAGTTATGTTTGCCACGACTCAGACAGACAGCACTGGAAGTCAACAAACAGAAGATACGTACAGTTGGTATGTCTGGAGCACATATTTCCAGAGTTAAGATCACATGCAAATCAAGATCAGTGGCGTCGAGGGACTTGATACATTCTACAGTCATCATGTATATTGTCTATGGTTATCCAATCACGTTTCCTGCTAGTTTTTTAAAACCATATATAAAATAAATATTGATCTTGAATCTTCTTATCCTGTATGTAAGTACAACACGTTATTTTTTTAAATGTGAAAACTTCTCTCTCATCGCAACGCTGTATTTAAGTATAACAGAGGACCGAGGTGGCGCAGTGCTAGCAGTCGTGGCATCTGGCCCGATAGTAATCTAATCCCGCTCAAGTCGGAGATGTTAGTAGGATTGACCTATCCTAGGTAGACTCAAACAAAAACCTGGTACCAGGAATTGTTATGAAAAATAAGTTTGATCGGCGTGATATTGACCCATTCAACTATCAAGTGCCAATTTGTTTATAAAATCATAGAGCTTGTACCATTTATCCAACATGCCTCAAGGCTTGGGAGAGGTTCTTTTATTCTTTACTTCTCTCTTCATTCTTATCATCCTTTATGGATGCTATAATGCCATGCACGATCAACTTGTGTTATTGTAAAGGACATTTTCAAATGCGTGATTCTAAACCAGAACGCTGCATGGCGACTGTTTGGAAAATCGTTCTTATGTCCTCAATTTTTTAACACCTGCCCGACTAACCTCACCAATAGATGTATTCTGCCTATCATCTGCTCTCTGGGTCTCCCCCTGTTTTTCCACCTGTCCAACTTTCCCGTTGAGATGACATACTCCAAGTGTCTTCTTCTCATGACTTCCACGAATAATTCGACCTATCTTCCTCTGATGCGAGTAACCAGTTGTCTTTGTAAGTTAACTTCTTTCAATATGTCTTTATTGCTCTTTCTATCCGACTTAATGGATAATATGATCAATATCACACCGGCTGCCTTTACCTCACAGGACATGTCGATGTGGCAACCATCGGGACATTTCATCAAATCGCGTTTACACTTGGTGCTAACTTTATAGACTTGTGAGTCCACTAGAGAACGCTTCTGAATGACCCGAAAATCTACAGACACCGAACAATGATGCAGCAGAAAGGCGCATGTATTGGAGCCCACTCTCTTCATACTCTCGGTTATGCTTTTCAGCGTCCGATTTTGAAGGCCTTCTCTACAGACCAGGTGTACGGGCTACGATATGAAGCTATTGGCACGTCTGAGTTTCTACTTTACTGTTTGCAAATGACGACGTGACTTGCTGAAGTAGCAAGTGTGCTTAGATGTACGGCCAACTATAAATGTACAGCAGAGTCCTGTATGCCAAGCACTACGTTGGGGTGTGAGATGCTGTCTTCACATATTCTTTGTCGAGAAATAACAAGATAGGACGGATGGCTAGTTTCCTTCTTTGTCGCCTTTTTGTTCTCAGATAATCCTCAGAAATGTCTTAAAATTATACGGAGCCCATTTTTATTAGACTGGGTACACCCCAGGGTCACAGTTGTCGGAGAAAATGATTCTCGCTATTACCGGGAGTTAAACCGGGGTCAGTGTTGGTAAGTCAAGAGCTTATTCCTAAACACGTGTCATCACTATTCTGACGTCAGCAGTGCTAGCGCAGTGGCCAGCACGTCTGCCGGCTGGTTTGGTCGTCAAACGTGGGAATCACCATAGAGCAAATGTTTCTGTTTCCAGGTGACCTGTGCCTAAAATGGGTACTCGGAAATGTCCGCGAAGTAAAAGCGGCCGCTATGTTATTGACCACATCACCGATGAGTGCTTATTGGTCTGTAAAGATGTGGAGTTAGCACCATACACAAAATTTGCCCAAAAGAGTGTAAAAAGCCCTAGAATGTTTCTTTCTGGCCAGGTCTATCTATCATCTGTCTGAACCCACAGCCACAGATAATGGATGGCATGCGTATCTGCTCATTTTTATAGCACACAAAATCTCAACCATGTCTGTTCTAACCAGGAATAGTTCAAATGCTAAACATGGACACCTCGGCACTTTATTCTGGTTCTAGTATAAAGGCAACACATCTGGCTTTCGACAAGCCCCAATCAGTTCGTTCTCAAGTGAAGCGAACAACAGTCCCAGAGCGACAAATTCTCTTGAAATATAACCTGACTGATCGAATTATGGAAACCAGAGACCACAGGAAAGGGGGCTAGTTTCCCAAGGACCACTGTGTTGTGAAATAGACCATGAAAGAGAATCACCATTAACATGTGAAATAGACCACGTGAAGCCTATAATACAATGACAATAGAGACTGTGGGATCGTATTTTGTTCATGACACCGAATGATTGTATTATTGAGTGTGAATTTTTGTAAACACAGACAGAGGACTGGCTAGTGGGCCGAGGATGTATACATGCTGATAGGTGGAAACAAAACAATCACGAAGGCTTATATGATGGCGGATATCCGTGTATATGAGAGAGAGAGAGAGAGAGAGAGAGAGAGAGACAGAGAGTAACAGTGTGTGTGGTGTGTGTGTGTGTGTAGGTGTATATATACATTTTGTTTTACACGCACAAAGGACAAAATATAATTTTAATGACAAAAATTGAATATTTCAATCAGAAATTTAAATAATAGCTTTGAAAAGTATCCCAGATGAAGACCTCCCCCTCCCCCCCCTCACCACCCTTTTCTCTCCCCCCCCCCCCCCCCCAAGGGAAAATTGTATGGGGAAAAGCAATGTACTCTGAGATGTATAAAAGACAAGAGCTATTGTGCTCACTTCCATTCAGATAAAAATTAATCTGTGGAATAGAAGATATCGACACAGATAGAAAGCTAACAATGGGAAGAAGACATCTAGAGGCAGTAAAAACATCAGTGATGAAACTGAAGAGCTACTGAGATAGGCTGCACATATAACTGATCACGAGGGACGGAATCTGGGATGTGACCATTTTCGACTCTCAACGTGTCCACCTCCACACCACAAGGAACAAGATGAGATAAGATGATGATGATGAACGTGATTATTATATTTTGGATCCGCAAAGGGTATCTTAGATGTCTAATTTGCTTCCTGCGTGTGATATATTTAGTTTCTGCGACTCTGGTAGCTCGCCGTGCATCTTGTCTTGCTGTCGTGGTCCGTGTATTTTGTCAGGTTTTCATGATAATATGAACAATCAATGCATTGGGAAATGGTAATGGAAAAACATAAATATATGTCTCCGGTACTCGGTAAGGGGGTGGTAGAGAGAGAGAGAGAGAGAGAGAGAGAGAGAGAGAGAGAGAGAGAGAGAGAGAGAGAGAGAGAGAGAGAGAGGGGGGGGGGGGGGCTGACTTCCATTCGAATTCTACAGTACTAGTATGAGTGACAACCGGTCTCCCTGGCCGAGGCGTTAAGCAGCTTTCTCCGTAATCCTGTTGATCCATGTAAGGTAACGCAGCGCGCTAGAATTGGAAGCGGTTCTTGTCGCGTTGGTAACTTACGGGATAAGTGAGCCGGCCGCTCAGAAAGCAGTGGCAAACTACTGAGCGTAATCTTGTCAAGAAATCAACTACAGCGATGTCCTGTAAAGGATATGCGAAAAAAAAGATTGTGTGACGCATTCTTGAAAAGATATTTTTTTGTTTAATTTTTAAATTTGGACTGTTGAAGGAAAAGAAAGCCCTATGACAGCTGGATGCGTCCTTGTTTTCTAGACTAGAGAAAGCCGTTGAAACAACTATACAAGCCGGCTTTGAAACTCCTAATCAAAAGCAAACGAAAGCGACATCAAGAGTAGCAACTGTCAACCCCGAATGACTGGCACTTGTTAAGTGTCTATGTGGCTATGTTATCAATGTGATTGGAGAAACTGCAGAAGAAGCATAATCAAAAATTTCTTGCCCAATGTTAAATAGATCAACATTCGTGTGCACGGGATTTTGAAATTGTGTTCACTACACCTAAGCCACAGAAGCGGACAGTAAACGTGTAGTTTATGTAATTAACATTCAGTATATACACTATAAACAAAAGCCGCCATTAAACGAGGTTATTTTAGGAATCAATTGCAATTCATGACTCCATCCATCCATCCATCCATCATATGGCATGCCGGAAAGCGTGGGCGGTCATGACTCGCCATTTCACTCAATCACCAGAGTCGTGGATCAGCTCAGTGTTCCTGTCTTGACCATGCCATGTGGCCAAGCCATCCAGGTACTTACTTTTCGGTTTACCCCTTGGTCTGTTCCCTTCGATCTTACCAGTTGTCACCAAGTTTTCCAATTCATTTCTTCTCATAACATGTCCAAAAAATGTTGACTGTCTACGTCGAATTTCTTTAATTAATTTACGATTTTCATTTGTTTCCTGTAGTACTTGGTCATTGATTTTTCTGTATGGCCATGGAATTCTTTGCATTCTTCTCAGAAACCACATTTCTACAGCCATCAGATTGCTCATTGTCCAAGTTTCACATTCATTCAAAAGTACAGGCTCTATGTAGCACCTCAACACTCTTTTTCTCGTTTCAATTGACATCTTTTTATTGGTCAGAATGTTTCTCATCTTGCTAAAGGCTACTTTCGCCATCGCGATTCTTGTTATAATCTCTTCAAGGCATTTCCCATCAGATGTTATGACTGTTCCAAGATAATTGTACCGATTCACTTGTTGAAGAATATTCCCATTTGCTTGTATATTACATTGTGGTACTTCTTTCTTCCTGGTGACGACTATAATCTGTGTCTTTTTACAATTTAATTCTAACCCCAGTTGTTCACTGCGTGCAACGACAGCATCTACTAATTGTTGAGGATCCTGCTCATTGTCTGCAGTCAATATTGTATCATCTGCATATCTAATGTTATTGATTATGTGATTGAATAAATCGTCGTGATAAGACTCATTATACTAATCTGCACATAGTAATTTCAATCTAGTTACTAGGGCGAATCAATAAGTAAGTCACACAGTTCTGTTGGATGGCAGGTAAATGTAGTTGGTGTTTTCTAAGGTGCCATATACCTGGATCAGGCTATGGATTGTAAGACACAATTTGCACGGCATTAGTTAAAGAAGAATGAAAAGTGCGCAAGACGTTTTGGTGCAAGCACGAAAACGTCACGATAAAGTCAGTTAGACTTGAGCTGGCGTCCACGTCGGACATAGCTTCTTGTCACTATAGCACGGCTAATACTATTCCGCTTTGTTTAGAATAATGTGTTGTTAAGTATAGTTGGAACATTTCTGTGGAGCGACTGCTTTGTCAAAATCCTCGTATTAAAATGGATTGTGAGAAAGAAAACTATCCAGCGTCGTCTTATAAAGGTTTGGTTGCAGTGGCCGATTTTGGTTTTCACTTTTTAATTAACGAACAAGGAGAATGAGACAACATATGTATAGTAAACGTCCCGCTCCTTGGCATGGGAGCTCGTCCGGGATTTGACATATATATGGCATAAGGTGCCATTAGATGACAGCAACATCGAACTATATATTTTCGTTCGTCAGTTGGCGCTAGGTGTCTCATGCGCGAAGAGCATAAACAAAATGGCGACTGTACTTAACGGAGTGTACAAAGAGCAACGTGATGTTGTGCGTTTTTTATTTATTATTATTTTTTTTTTTCTGTGGGCAAAAGGATTGCCAGCAAAGGACATTCATAAGGCAATGCCTTCTGTTTATGCTGACAAATGTTTGTTCCGTAAAGCGATGCTTCATGATTTAATTCGAAGAAAACGTCCAGGACTGCTGAGTAGAGGAGTGTTGCTTCTTCGTGACAATGCCAGACCACATACGGCTCGATTAACTCAGGAAAAAAATTAACAAACTAAGGTGGGAAGTTCTGGAACATCCACCTTACAGCCCCGACTTAGCCCCTATCGATTTCCACCTTTTTGGTCCACTGAAAACCCACCTTGGCGGGAGACATTTCGCGAATGACGCCAAAGTTAAATGTGAAGTGAAAACGTGGTTTAGAAAACAGAGCACACAGTTCTATGCAGCCGGTTTGGGAAGACTGATAAAACGATGGGATAAGTGCATCAATGTTGGTGGAAATTATGTTGAAAAATAAAGGGACAATGTATGTATAAAAATAAACTGGTTTCAAGTTGTTATCATATTTAGTTATTTTTCTATAGCCATTTGTGACTTACTTATTGACTTCGGCTCTACATCATATCTATGTATTCCTGCTAATTCCGTCACATGCCAAAATATTGATTACCAGAAGTGGCTCGTAGAAATACAGAAATGTAAAATGGACTATATATTTACTTTATCTGGACTCGTAGAGAATCAATTACTCGAGGCACTCTAACTTCAATGTGAAAAATGTGTGGTGATTTCTGAGTCACGTCAAGTGGTACATGGTATACTAAGGGTGAATTTGCCATTTTCAGATGTTTATGGAGCACTGCCTTGTTTATATGTAATACCAGGCCACCTTCCAACATTACACACAATATAAACTAATAACTAAATAGGCAGCTAGCGGGTACACAAAATGTAGGTTTATTTTGTGATTTGGTGGTGTCTCGTTCTGAATTAACTGTCTGACTGGCATCTTGCTGTCTTGACAGACGATAGTTTGTAAAATGAAGTCATACTCCACGATAGCACAAAGCCCGGGCTGAATTTAGAGCCCATATGTTACCCATACAGCATGATCCCTCTCTCGGCCAGCCTAGTTTACGCCAGTGGAAAGGTAACACCAATACGTCTGTAACAAGACAAACTGCAGAAGCTGTCAGAACAGCAAAGCAATGCTCTAACTGTCCGTCTGTCAGAGCTTCCATCCTAGACTAGTTACTGTCTGCCATAGACCTGCTTCGGCTCTTTTAAGTAAGTGGCATACTTTGTGACAAGATTCGACAACAAGAGAATGAACGGTTGACGCTGGCGTCCTAAGTTAACACGTATTTTATTTAATACACTGTAGCACAAGTCTTCTCGCACTGCCAATTTCATACCAATCTCATTCTGTCGAATGGCACAAATAATGTTATCGCATACATGCGGAACCGCATGAAGACACCGTCAATTATTATTGTGAAATACTTATCGTCCTGAGCGTCTCCAAGCCATTCTATTCATTTGGTACACACAGTCATTAATCGCTTACTTGCAAATGGCGGAATGCGCCGAACTGCTGACCAGGGTTGCCACTTTTTTTTGACCAAAAGCATCTAGAAATGGCCCAAAGAACATCCATAAATATCTAAATGTCGTTGGAAAGTATCTAGGAAAAATATCCAGGTTGAGAAAGTAAGAAATTACATATGTATTGATGTGACTGCCGGTCTCCCTGGCGAAAAGTTTACGGCTATCGCCGTTATCCCGTATATTCTCGTGAGTAATGCAGCTGCGCCCGAACCGACAGCGGTTCGAGCCGCGCTGGTAACTTTCAGGGGTATGTGAGCCGGTCGCTCAGAAAGCAATGGCAAACTACTGAGCGTAATCTTGCCTTGTACATCAACAGCAGCTGAAAAATTCTGATGTTCACTGCACCATCCTGTAAGGGATATGCAACATTAAAAAGAAAATTGATGTGACTTACCTATAGAATCCTCATCTTCACTGATGCCTGTCTCACAAGATGCACTTAGCTTGGATGATGAAGTTGAAGCTTCAGATTCAAAATGACTCTGGTATGCTTTAGCTGTTCCAATTTCTTTTATTACACGATCAGGGAGCTGATAAGTTGAACAGCATTTTCCTGCTCTCATCAGGCCAAATCTTATTGTCAATATAGCATTTAAGAGATCAAGTTTCATCCTGTTTCTTAGTTTACAGTTTGTATAATTCACAGTACTGGAAACTCTTTCCGCATCAGCATTTGAATGGGGTAGTATCATGGCAGACATCGCATATTCAAAGAGCTCACAGAATGGACTGTTACCTGAGACATCTTTAAATTGTCTTACTTCACTCCAAAAAGCTTCAGTTTCTGTTTTGTTTGTCCAGTCAACCAAATTTATTTTTTTAAACTAATATTCTGCTTCCGCCACACTATTATCAGTAGCCCCTACAAATTTAATAACGTTACAATATTTAGGTATGTCCTTTACTGGCTAAGGTATGTTGTTAATAGAAAAGAGTGAAATATTTTTCAATACATCTAAATTTTCAGGAAGTCTCTCCTTCAGTTGATCGAATAATGAGACAAGAAAATCTTGACAGCGCTTTCTTAAGTTGTTCTCTTCATTTTCTGTTAACAGTCCTTTTGTTTTTAAACCATCAATTTTTGATTCGATTTGGTATCCCAGGTAAGGCTTAGGAGCCAAATAGCTCTCTATAGTGCAAGTGAACAAGTCAGCTTTACAAGTTGGCAATATATGTCTGTTACCAATTGAGTGAAATAGCAAAGTGAGGTCGTCAAGTAATTTAACTTTATCAACATTTTGAGATTCAAATAGTTTATTAACTTTTTGCACTTCACTTAAAATGGGTTGTGAAAAGAGAAGGAATGCCAAATTTTTTTCATCACTGTACATTCCATATAGTATTTCAGCTGTGTGGCACTTTTCATTTTGTCTTGTTATTTCGAAGTGCGTCTTCAACTCCAACCATTGGTTCACAGTTACTTCAACAGCTGGTTGCATTGATAACCATCTAGTTTTGCAATAAGGCAGAATTTTCAGTGGTGAGGAACTATCATTTAATGGTTTATATAAATTATTATATTGCTGTTGTCTGACAGATGATGTGGAGAACCAGTTATGTGTTTTAGCAATAAGGAATTCCAAATTCCTTGGTAAACATTCTGACTGATGAGGCATGTGATAATGCTAGCTGCAAGGAATGACACGCACATTTTATGAGGATTAAAGATGGGATATCTTCCTTCAGTTTTGCATACACGCCATGGTTGATACCGACCATTACCGATGCATTATTGGTTCCAATTGCAACCAAATTCTGTAAGTTTAAATGTTTACTGACCAAAGGTTTCTTCAGTGCCCTTATGCGCCCTTTTACTCATTACCGAGGGGGGGGGGGGGGGGGGGTGTTGCCAGATTGTTGAGCGTTGACCCAAGTCAGTTCAAAGTTTAAATAATGGCAGTTACCATAATGTACGCGCGTCCAGACCAAACATAAAATGGGTAAATGACACCGAAAGAAAAGTAAAATTTAGAAAGTATTCAACATATCCGACTCCAAATGAAAAGTATCTAGAATTGCATCCAGCATCCAAACGTCAGGAAACGGTATCCAGACGCCGGCAAAAACCTCTAGATCTGGATATAAAATATCTAGAATGGCAACTATGCTGCTGATCTCTTTCTAGTGTAATGTTGGACTGGATCGTTGGCGGCCTTCATACTGCGACAGTTAGTGAATACTGGACGCTTTTCCGCGCCGTGGTTACATGCATGACTTGATCGTTTCTTTCACATCGTAAGTTGTAATTTACCGCATGATGTTTGACTTTTTTTATTGCTAGCAACGATGTTTTCTAGAACTCTCTTCTCAGCCGACTGCCTTATTTCTACCCTTTGTCGCCACCTCGACATCGTCACGTGGTGTTTCGTTTATCACGTGACTGGCTAATAGTTATAGTCTTGAGTTCTAACGTCGTTACTACGTTCTGACTATTTTTGTAGTCGATGTCTTTTCCTGTTAACTCTTTAGATCTACAGTGGATATGTCTCATCCTCTTGCTTCTTTTCCTTCTAACTCTTTTCAGAGTCTTTTCGGCTCATCCGTTTTCAAATTGTTGAAAACATTTTGACAGTCTATTCGGTCTGTTTTACATTGACGTAGGACTGTCTGGTCATTTTCTGAGTCAATTTTCTTAGCCCATTCACACATATATATGTTGCAATTACATATGAAATTCGGATCAGTTTGATATTCAGCTACACATCACAAAAGTAAAAAAAACTGTACAGTATAAGTCGACCTTTCACGTCCCTCTCACCCTGGACATAGTGGAGACTCAGCCTCCTTTGTTTTCAGAGGGCTGATGTCTAACTGTCGTGAGATCCCATGCCGCTCTGAAAACCTCATGAAGTTCCTCATTTATGCGCTGGCATGAGCATCTTACCGCCTTCTGCCAGCTATTACGCTTTGGGTTTAAAAGGTACCCGTGTTTTTAGGAATTCACCCTGCCATTTTTATTATTTCTTGCATATTGGTATGTGGCAGACTTCCATCCTGTATTTGACCTTTATTACCGTTCCATTCACTATTGGTCAATGTTTGTTACTGTGTGACTATTGTATTAGGATCGTTCATTTGAAACCCATTTCAATTTCTTTGTTACAAAAGCATCAATAAATCATTAACATGCGTGGTAAAATTAAACAAAGCATTCATTTTGAATGAATTATGCATCATGGGTTGGTCAGAAGAAGTCGCCGTAGGCATTCAGGCAAGCATTCCATTGCTTAGTTAGGCGGCGAATGCCGTCAGCAAAAAAAGAATTGTGGCTGCTCACTGAACCTAGTGTTTACCGCGTTCATTACGTCTGCATCTGTGTGAAATCGTTGCCCCTTGAGAGCTTTATTTTAGAGGTCCGAACAAATGAAAATCACATGGTGACAAATCAGGACTATAGACTGGATGTTGCAGAATTTCCCCTTCTTCCAAGCTAATACTTCCTGCACAATATTTGCAACATGCGAACGAGCATTATCGTGCAACAAAATCACACCGCGAGCAAGCATGCCGTGTCGTTTATTATTTATAGCTTTTTGAAGTTTATCTAGTGTTTCCAAGTAGTGGGTAGAGCTGATGTTGACACCCGATTCTTTAAGGTTGGCCAACAATCGTCCTTCTCACCTTAGTTCATCCCATCATGTTCCTCTTGTACCTTGCGGTGTCGATGTGATGTATAAACAGTAGGAGAGTGCCCGCTTATGAGCTTCATATATCAATATTCCCATGGACTCTGTTATTGCCTGAGTTCATCGTTTACGTGGTCGGCCTCTTCCTCTGCTTCCTCCTGGTCTGTATATCATTGCTTGTTGTGGAATACTGTTAGCCATTAACATTGCCTTGTCTATAACCATTAGGGTCAGTCCGTTTATACTTCTTAGTTTTTCTACGAACAGTATGAAAATCCCCTGCCAGCTTGCTAGGCCAGTCGCAGGTTTAGGACAATAATCTGACCATAGGGAGTCCATCCCCTATGGAGAGCCATATCCCCGTTAGCCCATTACCTCGCGGTCATGGTTTCCCAGTCTGCACCACGTGGAGGTGAGGTTCACTTGTGTAGTATGCGGGTCATCGGCAGGCTACTAATTTTCGCTTTTCACCCCTCCTGGGAGAGGCTAGCGGATCCTAACCCTGCTGGCTGCAGGACCAAGCGCAGTTCTTCTTGGTTAAAAAATGCGTTCAGCATAACTTTACAAGCGGAAACCTGTAACTTGAATTTTTTTTTGGCTTTTGGTGATCCAGCATGCTTCCATTGTATGCTCTCTTTTGCTGCTCGGCTCAAAGTGGTGACACCATGATTCATTGCCTGCCACTATGCGGAAGAGAAATGCATCACCCTCCACTCTGCAACGCAGTGAGTGGTTCAAACACCATCCCATGCGTTCCTCTTTTTGGTGGTCAGTCAATATCCGTGGTACCCACTGAACGCATATTCCGATATTTTAGTTTCTTACCAACGACCTTTTGTATTGTCCAAATTAACGCATCACATTCTTTCGCTAGCAAACGTATGCTTCGACAACGGTTCATCTGTTTTGCTGCATCAATTTTAGCGATGGTTTTTTTTCTGTTGTAACAATATGCACTTGACCCGAACGTCGAAGATCTGTCATGAACTGATGTCCTTTCCGAAACATTCGCACCCAGTCTGTCACTGTTGTCTTCGACACACATTTGTTACCATACGCTGCCTGCATTCTTCAATGAATGTCCCCTGGTCGACATTCTTCAAATGAAAGAAACTGAATCACCGCTCTTTGAGCTTCTTTGGGCGGTATTTCGACCAACCCGGCCATTTTCTCAACGGTCAGAAACAGAAATTATGCATCATGGGACGATAAGCACGTACTCCTTTATCCATTGGTCAGTACTTATCACATGACTATGACATGATCATGTTCAACAAACGCAATTACCAGGGGTAAGACACGAACGGATTTCACATTTACGCTCCTAATATGATTATCAAGTTTCCTTTCTAGGGAATGCAACGTAAAAGTCTATCTTCACTCTTTTCTATCTCTACTAGTAGTTGTTTACGACTCTTTATCTCTTTTTGTTGTTTAGATTTATTTTATTTTATTGTTAGTTTGATGTATGTCATTATTATGAATCTCCCTTCATATAGATTTCGTCTCTTGTACATTTCTCTTACATTCTAGTTTATTTCTCTACATTCACCAATTTGACCTTGTACAAACTGTATATATTGGCCACACCGTGCAATTTGCAAATATAATACAAGTCGTATGTATAATAATTATTCTGTCTCATATTCTCACAAAATATTATAGCTCAATTTCATTATACTTGTTTTTGAACATACAACATTTACAATCAACTTATTGAGTACAATATAAACATGTGTATGAATTCAACAATTGCTTCAATATTCGATGACACTTATTGTGACACACACCTATACCTGTGCGTTATTGTAACGTGTAATGATTTCATGTGTTGTGGTCTTCAACAATTTCCACCGATCATTACCCTTTATTTCATTTCAAATATTCTCACAATCAGTCTATTCTCCTCGGTTCCTTTGTTGATGTAGTTATTTATATCATATTCACGTGTTCTTCCTTCTTGATGAATCTGTTCCATCTCTGATTTGCTTGCGTATTTGCCCATCGTTCTTTGTATGTGATTGTTTGACCTGTCAAGATGATATATCTTTATTCCTGAAAATATATAACCTTTCATAATATGATGCTTTGCCACAGTTACATGATGGTTTGGTGTATGACACATGTGAAATATTTTTATTCATGTATATAGACAAATAAATTATCATTTACATTCTCTTCTGTGAGTGCTCCTGATGCTGTAAACTGTCTGTCCAGAACGATTTGTTCTTGTTACCTTATAGTCGGTCTTTCAGCAACATGTCTCTGTAGACATAGTGTCAACAACTTAACTGACAGGCATCATCGGGTACTTCTCACACACTCATACAAGACAACTTGCAAGTCGTGTGGGAGGCAAAATGCATGGTCCATTTTATTGCCGTTGGCTCGCTTACAAGCGGTAAACAGTCGCTAATGCATTACACAATATACAGCCACAGAATTATCTAACACAAACTGCTAACCCTATGCTAACTCTATCTATGAGTGAACACAAAACTCCTAACGCTATTCTAAACGACGTGAACGCCCCAAGTCCAGTCTCCCGTCTGCCGAACATCTCTCCCCGTCGTTACACACCACGCGGGGGTGACCTTCTCCTTCGTGCGTGTTACCTCACATCGCACGCTGTTGGCAAAACGTGGCCTGTTGAGTGTCTACTCAACTGTGCTCTGGCTTCATGAGGTGTGGTGGTATCGTGATTAGAGTGCTAACTCTCTGCACACCGCCTGCGTGTATTCTGAGGGAGTGGCTAACCTTCCACGATTCCCTCATCTCCCCTGCTCTTGCCTCGGGCACCGTATCTCCTCCTGGTCCCTCCAGGATTGACCGCTCTCCCTGGCGGAGGGGATGCGGTTGAGTCTTTGACACACACCCGCCCCTCTTGTGTTGCGTCATCAACTTTCACTTATTGGTTGTGACGCAAGGAGGTTTCTACACAAAAAATTAGTGTCTCTAATTTTTGTCAAAGACTCTAGATAACCTGGCTCTGGGCTTTCCAATAGACTATTAACAACTATTGTCACAATGTAGCGAAGCCTCACTTGGCTACTGGCAATCGCCACAAACTTGCCTGGTTGGCGTGAGCCCCTTCTCACATGCTATATTATATTTATCAGAGGTATGTCTGAACCGGACCGTTGTCTTATAAGACCTGCCCTCACATAGTAAATTAACTTACTACCCATACAAAGTTGACTTTCTTAGGGTCAACACATGAATTGCTTCATGTCCCCCATATAATATTTAACAACCATTCTACAAGAGTGTGTGCGACAGGCTTTACCTACTTCGCTTCCGCGCGTAAGACTTTATTACACTGTTAATTTAGTTCTTCGTTGTCTATTATGTCCCCTGGCCCGAAAGTTATCTGCCTTTGATCTACAAATAGTGTATGCAATTTACATGTTTGTTTTTCTGGTTGTTTGCGTGTTTGGATGTAATAAATCTACTAATCTAATTTCTACCCTATATTTCTAACCTATATGTGTATGTATGTCAGTTTTTTGAGTGTCATAATTTTATTCAATGTGGCCACAAACAGGTGTATAACACTAATTCGTGACTACATTCCATTGTTATGAAACCCAAAATACTGTAATCTAAGTTCTAAACTATATGACAGACAACACATTCTCACCAACACAATTTCCCTAGCGAAAACCAACATTAACGCGAACAAATATTAAAAGTCATGGCAGGCAGCAGAAGAATTTGCTGACTGCTTACATTCTCTCCCGTCTATCTTTCATTCATTCTCACTTTCACACTTCTGTCATACTCCTTTCACCCTTACTTCTATCACACATCACTCATCCCTCCACACTTATTCTTCAGCTTATTTAAAAACCTTGGAGTGAGCTTGTACACGTTTGGCTCAGTTTGAGATGATTGAGCCTCATGACTGTGCGCTAGTCATTGCACGAGTCATATATGTACATTATATTTACATGGGTGAGACAGGGTTGATGGCTTGTCCCTTTGATCTCATCATATAATATGTTACACTAACATAAAGTATCATATTTTATATTTTAATAAACTATTCTCCTTTTATCACTAAGTATTTAATGTGTTACCTAAGTTCTATTATGTTAATTATATTATCTGTTTATCCTACTCGTTATGTTTATCTAATATAAGGGATGTAATGTAACTATTTAAATGTAATTAGTGTGATATGAGTTATGTACCTTAATTCCCTGGATGATGTGAACATAAATTATGTACTTTTGTAATACTATAATATCTAATGTTGTTACATTGAAAATGAATCATATGATTAATGTTGTTAATCTAAATTATGTAAATGATGTATGTAAAATGATAATACTAATTACTGGTATGGTTCTCCTTAAGATGGAATAAACTACCCTAAACTAAAGTTAAATGACATGTAACAATCTAAATGGTACTATTTCTATTAAAATTTTTCTTTAGCTTGTAATTACCTATTTTTCCTTTTTTTACGTCTAACCTAATAGTTTAAGCTAAGTAGCTGGGTTAATTACTGTACTAACTACCCTATTTGAATAAATGAGAATTATTATATTACCTAATTCTATCTCTAATCTATCACTCTGTTAAAATATTATCTTACATATCACATTAAGTTTATATACATGATATTCAGTTCTCTCAGGTTAGTAGTTGCCTTCATGTTTGTATATTGGTATAGGCACAACATAACTACATAGTTTGCCTGGGTATCTGAAATACATTTTACGGTCATCATAATGTTCATCGGTAGTGCACGTGTAGAGATTCGCTGGTGTCGTAGCTTAGTCTTTATGTGTCTGAAATTAAGCACTGTTCTGACACTGTTTTCTACATTTCACACAAATGATACACCGGACTGGAGCTTAGTTGGAAATGAGCTGTCCTGATTCACACGGTAGTATCTAAGTTCTGTAGCACAGTTCTTAAGTTAATGTCTACGGACACATGATAGTTCGTTGTACTTGGTACACTCTTAAGCACACAATGGGTGTATATGTAACCTATTTTACATAGTATATTGTACTGTATTCATGTACTAACTATCACTCTACATTTTTATGTGGGATTTCAGGTATTATTACCTCAGATGGTAAAATTAGTGACCACCTGTATCTCCGGTCATTTTGATGCACACCACTTTCTATGACCGTAATCGGGGAGTTGTCGGTCTGGACAATGCAGTGAACATCCGTCAGAACTCGATGGAGCTTTCTCACTGCATAGATGACGCTTAGGGTTGCAACTGTGATATGCAATCTCTGGACTCAGCAGGTGTGATCTTACGGCTCACGTAGCAACTCGGGTGGAAGCTGCCCTCAAAAAAATTGGCCTAGTACTGCTAGCATCTGTCCTAGAATAATAAACGAGCCTAGGATTAGGCAAGCGGAGGATTGGAATATTTACAAAAAAGAATTTTCAATTTTTGACAATGCAGAAATTAATAATGCATCTTTCACATTTCATTCCACAAATGCTTTTAAAACATTGGAATATAGAATTATAATTTCTGAGTAATTTACTAATTCCAAAAGGCTTCTGACCTGTTTCTTTCTGTTAGACATGGTCAGATTCATAATTTTGGTACTAATTTTCAGGTCAGTCTATAGTTGGACTTGAGAAATGACATGACCCAAAAATGAATTTATTTTAGGCATAATTTGACTTTGCTTGGTTTGACAGTGAGACCGAAGAGTCGCACTCTGTCAAAGGCATGTCTCAGTTTCAGTAGGTGTATTGTCCAGTCATCAGTATTCTGATTTATTCATGTGTATTCTGTAAGTTCACTACCTGTATGCCCCTCGTCGGATTTGCCAGTCTCACTAACTAGTGTAGTTGCGCTATGTATGTCTGTCGTCTGATCACTTGGTGTTGTTGCAATATGTTCGTCTGTCTCTACTTCTGTCTGTTGTCTTGAAAAGTAAAGTTTACGCATGTTGACATGGAATATCTCTAAGTGTATGTTTATCGATATTTCATAGTCAACATGTACCATGGTTATGTACCACCTTGAATAGTCGTTGCCATTTCGTTGGTATGGAAGTAGCCTAAATCTGTCTTGATCAAGTTCAAGATCACTGGTTCTTGCACCGTTGTTTGTGTGTTTGTGGTAGAACTGACCCTTCCTCTATCAAATGGCTTGGGAGCCAGTATAGAAGGTTGTACTTCAGTTGTAGGATGTCTACCCTTAAACTTTTGAACCAATTGTTGACAGACATTACACGCAAATACATTATGAAAACATAATTTTATCTTCTTGAAAAAACCTGGTCTGGTGTTGTTGTATGCAAGATGACCAGTCACCGGTGTTTTATGTGCATATTTTGGCATAGTTAACCGGTGTTGTTCAGGTAACACCTGTTCATGGTTACCAGTAGCATGACCTGTAGTTGAAATGCCATTCTTACGTCTAAATAAACAAGATGCATTTTTGGTCACTCTGGCTTTGACCTTTAACAATTTTAAGTATGGAGACACATTAAGAGTAGATTTCTGGTGGTGTAAAAGTTTCTGTTTGTTTGTGTCATCTGTGCTGGTTGTAGAAAGCATCAGTAGTGTTTCATCTTGTAATATGTTATGATGTTTTGAAGTGTCTGTTTTGGCTGTTGTAATAGTTGCCTTTACTTTTTCCCATGCAACTATTTCATCAATCGTACAATGTTTAAGTTGGGGTAAGCACCCCAGAATTAAATCAGTACAAGGGTTGTTCAGTATTGCACAGGTAAAGGTACCAGAGAGAAAAGGAGAGTCAATCTGGGCTTTTGCCAAAGGGTAGATTTCAATGTTACCCGAAAAGGTACGGCATTTGACAGTATCACCTGTGTAATCACCCGGATTCACCAGTTCTTTCCGAAGACCAATAAGGGTACTGCCGCTGTCCAGCAAACACTGGCATGCTACATCATTGACCATCGCATTGTGGAACACAAGATTGCCTCTGGAGGCTACTGCTGCGTTTACACTCTCAGATGAGCATAGTACTGTATGTCCACATTCTAGCTTCGCGTCTGTATGGAATTGGTGACATCGTTCACAGCTGTCGAAGCTCAACATATCGTGTGCACCACAAACATTTTCTGCTTGGTTATTAGGTAAGTCACTTTCACTCTCAGACTCATTCTCACTACCACCATCTGAAGAGGTGTCAATCAAAATGGCATTATTGGCTTTCATACGCTGCCGGCCAAGGCACTTATTACTATAATGGCCATAACAGGAACAAAAAAAACATTTGATGGCACGCCTGTATGCAGATCTTTTACTTTGCTGTTTCTTGATCACATTTTCAAGATGCGCCGGATAATTTGGCGATTTGTCACACATAGCATAAGTGTCATGTAAAAGGTGACAATGGATACATTTTTCCATTTTCCTATCTTTCTTATCGTATTTCTGATAAGGTTTCCTATTACTTTGGTAGTTTTTAGTTTGGTCTTTGACAAAGGAAACTATTTCAGAGTCATTTGAGGTCTTAAACACATCTCTGTTAGAAGAAAAATATGCTGATCCTTTCTTTTCAAACTGCTCTATGTTTTCAATGTCTGACTGCTGCAAAAATTTGGCAAAAGGAGAAGGTATGGTAGATATAACCTTGTCCATAGTAATTAAGTTTTTTAATCTATCAAAGTCTTTTCCTATATTAGCTGCTTTCAGCCACCTGTCTAGTACACTCTGTACATTTGAAACATAATCAATAAAGGTTTCACTAGGTTTAGGTTTTAGGTTTGAGAACTGAACCTGATACCCAGGGGCATCAAGTAAAAAGTGCTGCATAATCCTATCATGGATGTATTGATAGCTAGATCTAAGCTCTGTCGGTATAGTTTCTATTACTTTAAGGGGCTCACCACTGAGATTCTTCGTATAAATTGGGGCCCACATCTCTAATGGAACTTGATGGTATTTAAATTGATATTCTACATTCTCTGTCCATGCTGATATTGAATCATCTTTACAATATGGTTTGATAATATTCTTGTATTTATTAAACTTATTTTCCTCTTGTTGACTTCTAAGTTTAGTGGCAGAGATTTCTGAGTGTGACTCTACCTCCCTCTCTTTCATCTTTAACTGTGTCTCTGATTCTACTTGTATCTGTTTTTCTTTGACTCTTGTCATTTCAGCTATCTCTTTTTGCTTTAATTCTTTGTCCTGATCTAATTGCCTTAGCTTTAATTCCTTATCCTGTTGTAATTGCTGTTGCTTAATCTCTAATTCTTTTTGCTTATTCTCTAATTCTTTTGCTTAATCTGTTTGTCATCTTCTAGCTGTTTCTGTTTTGTTATCTCAGCTAGTTGAGCAATGTCCTTCTCTTGTTGTAACTGTTGTTGTTTAATCTCTAATTCTTTTTGCTTAATCTGTTTGTCATCTTCTAGCTGTTTCTGTTTTGTTATCTCAGCTAGTTGAGCAATCTCTTTTTGATGCTGTCTTTCTTGTGCGCGTTCATTTCTTTCAGCATCTTCTTTTCGTATGCGATCAGCTTTTTCAGCCTCTTTTGCTTCTTTAAAATTTTGATCTGCATATTGTTGTAGTTCTTTCCCTGTTAATTCTAGTTCTTTACCTGCTTTTATGAAATCTGATAAAGTTGCCATCTTAATTTAGTAATTGGCTAGCAGTGACAGACAATGATCTTTTTATTAATTATTTATCTTTGATATGCTATTTTTATTCACCAATGAGCGCAAAGAATTGTACTCTTTGCTTGTGCCCTGCAAAATTTAATGCTGAAAAAACAGAGCACAAAAAATACAATAGTGTCTCAAAAGCTGAAAAAGAGATGCACTATTAATCAAATTGCATGCCAAAATATATAAGTGTACTCAGCTTTAACGTTCCCGAGGATCGGGGAACGGAACTCCGTTGCCACAGGTCACCTTGGTACTTTCGGGTGGAGGCACGTGTCGTTACCAGCAAACTATATTTGGTACTCAGGGCCGTAATCAGGTGTAGTACGCCCTTTGATATGCAGGGCCGTAGTAATTAGGCCTATTACACGATATGTTAACCCCGACCCCTAAGGACAATGACTTAGACAATGACAGACAGGTTCACGAACAACTAGAATATGTATTAAATACATTAAATGTCAATGTCCTGTCTTTGCTCTATCAGTTATTGCCTTACGTTACTAATCTATTTAATTTCTGTATGTGTTGTGCAGGCAAGTATCATCTGCCTGGCCAAAAAATAGTTCCATCGTGACGGTAAACACATAGAAAATATGACCAAAAATATGCATATCTGCTTTTAAAGAAATAAAAATAACATCATAATGTTTAAATAAATAAATATATTCCTTTAGTAGTTGAAATAAATAAATAATAAATGATATAACGTACCGATTCAGGCGAGCAGCTGTTTAGCAATTCTCTACACACTCGATTGCTGTATGCTAATGAGCCCAGACGACTGTTTGTCAATCATCTGACGTCACAGCACAGCGCGATGAAAAATCGATATTGTTGGCTAGCTTCATATCGCTCCGCCGTGAATCATTTTTGGTACTCATTTCTCAACAAAAAGGTAAATATATAAATAAATATGAGAAAGCAAGAATATTAATACTTACAGCTTTGATGAATACATAACCTCACTAAATAAATACTTCATAAACACAATTACACAGTTTAATACGTCACGATAGGCACATTTCTAGCTTGCAAAATTCTCTCGTCTGCACAAATCACCGTCACTACCCTAGTCTCGAGCCTCGTGGACGAGTGGAGTAGCTTGAATATTACATTCAAGCTTCACTTCTGACAACCACAATTACCATTTACTGTGGGTATTAGCTTGGCGCTTTCGTCCAAGCACCACTTTCTGACACCACAGTTACCCTGGCCTGTCAACAACTTAACTGACAGGCATCATCGGGTACTTCTCACACACTCATACAAGACAACTTGCAAGTCGTGTGGGAGGCAAAATGCATGGTCCATTTTATTGCCGTTGGCTCGCTTACAAGCGGTAAACAGTCGCTAATGCATTACACAATATACAGCCACAGAATTATCTAACACAAACTGCTAACCCTATGCTAACTCTATCTATGAGTGAACACAAAACTCCTAACGCTATTCTAAACGACGTGAACGCCCCAAGTCCAGTCTCCCGTCTGCCGAACATCTCCCCCCTCGTTACACACCACGCGGGGGTGACCTTCTCCTTCGTGCGTGTTACCTCACATCGCACGCTGTTGGCAAAACGTGGCCTGTTGAGTGTCTACTCAACTGTGCTCTGGCTTCATGAGGTGTGGTGGTATCGTGATTAGAGTGCTAACTCTCTGCACACCGCCTGCGTGTATTCTGAGGGAGTGGCTAACCTTCCACGATTCCCTCATCTCCCCTGCTCTTGCCTCGGGCACCGTATCTCCTCCTGGTCCCTCCAGGATTGACCGCTCTCCCTGGCGGAGGGGATGCGGTTGAGTCTTTGACACATAGCACTTGTTTCTGGATAGTATATCGTGTATTCTTCCCTCGTCTTGACATTTTCACATTCTTACAATCTGCCAATTAACAATGGATATTGGATGTATGTATCCGAAAAATTGTACAATTACAATTATAAGTATTAATTAAAGAAATAATTAAAGCGTCAAGTTGTTTGCTCCTGATCTGCAAAAGTTTTGATCCATAATTCAGAGTTTCAAAAGAATTTCAGACGCACTTTATGTCTATGATTTACAGATGTGCTCAAGGTCTGTTTGTCTTGTTACCCTATAGTCTGCTCAGTAGGTCTGCTAAATTTTTATCCTTTCCTGGGATGTGACAGATAGTTTGGATTATTATTTCGATCCTTTTTTGTAATTTGCAGTTTATGTTTGACTTTATTGATTTTAACAATGCCAAGGTAATAAAGTACGTATTTACTGTAATAATTATGTGAGACGACCTCCATGGTGGTATAGCATAAACAGTAAGGTCTGACAGTTCTGTACATCTTTCTGTATAAGAGTTTAGCCTATCTGCATGATTTATGGTTGTCGTTATTGTACTCAGCGTATGATGCATTATATTTGAACAATAAAGCGTTAGAATACCAATGATAATGATTAAGCTGATATGTATTCCCAAATGAGTACTGATTAATTCTATAACCCTACAAAGAAGATGTCATACTATTTTCCTGTTTATTTCATCGAAATTATTCGATTTACCAATTCGTGGTGTTAGATTTAATTTTGTTCTGTTGTAATATGGTTGTTATGAATCAATTTGGATTGCTGGGGTTTCATTTTATTTATTGATTCTTGGAATCATAATCTGTTTCTTGGTTGTATTTCTTTTGATTATTGAGCATCGTGACTTCCGTGTGACTCTTGGTTGTTCCTGTATCGCTGTTTTATCTGTCTCTCTGTAAGCAACATGTTTTACGTGATTTATATTGTAGATTTTCTTTTTACTTCTGTCTGCTTTCTTTACTGGAATTTTAACATCTTTGAACCATTTAGGTAATGTCTTGTCTTTTCTTTGTGTCTCTGGCATCAAGCTAATGCCCGTTGGGGTAACCTGTGGTGTGATCTCATTATCTTCTTCTTTGTCTCTTATGCTTTTCCCTCTCGAAACGGTGTTTATGTGTAAACGTATCATCCCCCATTGTTGTGCCTCTTCATTGGTGCAGTATCTTATGTTTGGCATGTTTCCCACCATCAGTCCTGCGCATGGGTTTCGTAGTACTGCTGCACATATTCTTCCCTCATAGTAAGGACAGTTTATTTAGATCCATGCGATTTTATATTGTTCTAAGATCCCACCAAAAGTTCTGCAGATAACGTTCCTACCAATATAATCTTCTGTCATTACCAGACTTTGGTATATCCCCACTATGGGTGAGCCTGTGTCTCTTACACATGTGGTTAGCGTTCCATTAACCCAATCTTGGTGAATTTTGAGGGTGCCATACTGAATGCTCACAGCATTCGCTACTTGTATGCGCACACTGTGGCCACACGCAAGGTTGCCGTCTTCATGAAGCTTTCTGCAAGTTTCACAACGAGTGTCATCAGGTTCTGTCAATACGTTGACTGTGTTCGTTTCTTCTTCGTCATCAGCGTCGCTACTGGAGATTATATATGCCATTTTGACGTCCTTACATAATTGTCATATCTTACACGTCTTGGCTGTAACAATAAACAGGGGGTAGACTGGATTATTCTCACACGTGCAACTATGGGACACGTTCTGATCAAGACCAGGGTGTAATTGGTTCCCTGACACCTCAGACTCCTGGACTCTGCTTTTTCTCACTCACTCAACCTAGGGACTCTACCTCTAGGGACTCATTACATACAGCAGATTCAACTCGAGTGACGTCATCGTAACAACGGTCAGTGTATTATACAAGATAGTACAGGAGTGGAATAGAAGTAGACTAAGGCAGTGAGGATATTGATAAGATTAATACAGAAGGGTTATTAGATTAAGATCTGAGCTGTCATCATGGGGCAGCTCCCAGTTCAGTCTGTACGCCGGACTGTCTTCGTTCTATCGCCCGGCATCCGAAGAGTTGTCCTCCCAAGAGTGCAGTCTCGTCAGGCGGATGAGTGATTATAGCCGTCCCTCCAGTGACGATCCCGAACTTCAAACGTCGATCACGTGAACTGAGGTCATCGTTGTTTTCTAACAAATGTCAATACACCAGAACACTCTACTTCACGGAGGCCATCATACTTCTCAGTACATAAATGTCCTGACCTCAGTCCGTTGTAGGTGGTCCACTGAAGAAAGCACAGTCTCTAACCGAAATGTCCGTAGTTGGTAGGACTACCACCAATTCACTGCGTCACAGCAAGTCACTCACACAGTCGAACCTTCCATCGGAGCACAGTAGCTCATATACCAGACGGAATTGTCATCTTTATTCGTATCGTGGCCTGAGAAAATCACATGTGCCGTCATGATATAGCAATAGAATGTTCTTACTTGTTGCAAGTTGGGGTATGTGGTTTCTGGGGAGGACCTTCAGACTAGGTCATAACGTGGCTGAAGGAGATCTCTCAGGCTGAAACCAAGTGCGCTGCTCCAACACAGGGGATTTCCCTGTATCACTGGCTCCTAGTACTGGCATGGCTCCACATTTTCATCTTCAGTACAGACTGGGTTGGGACTTCACACTAGAAGGCTGACCCTATAAGGAGAGCAATTAATGAAAGAACCCTGTAACAACCCTGAGTGCTTGACTCATACACGTGCTGCTTTGCCCTCAGTAAGTGGTATACACAGTACAATGTACTACCTGATCCTGTTCATCATACATAAAGAGAGCGTATGTGAAAAAAGGCATGAGAAAGGGGTCATCATATGTCAGGTAGCCCCTTGATCAGCTTCGTCTTGGAAGGCCTAGATTTCATTGTGTACAGGTCCGGTCTTCACAACACAGATGACATCCGGAACCTATCCGTACACCACGTAGTCTTTCTTCCTCTCTCCCTTCATCTAAGTGTGTTTCTCACTGTTTTCTCAGCCCCAGACCAGCTTAAACACTTGACATCCCATCCAGTTCCTTTCCGAACCCGAGCATGACTGGAGAGTTTCTACTTACTCTTCCCCCTCTTCAATAAAAGGTAAAGAATATTACCTAAACAGGTAAGTCAAGTCTTGTATACATGTTGTCTTTCCCATGTAGAGGTCGTCATCAAATCCTCTTCGTTCGCCCCCTTCCGTGTGACGTAATCAAACAGATTTGCTGGTCGTCTGGATCAGATACAATATTCGTGTACTGTCCTCTGCAGCATTTCTATTTTTGCCTCTCTCTTTCCCCCTCTCAATTGAAGAAAATACCTCAGTGTTGTCTATACACCAAGTTAATTAAATAAAAACTATAAGAAATCATAAGAGTATCGAGAAGGAGTCGCATCCAGATTCCGGCTGGAACCCATTTACATGCACAGTCGTTATTGATCCATCGGATAACGTAACGCGCAACCGGCCGGAACTCTATTCCGACTGGTCAACGTCTTTCCTGTGACACATAATAATCCCACCTAAAGTTCCATACCATCCCTTTCCATTCGACTGCGACTTGAACTCGCTCGCCGAACGTAAACATGCATCTCTTTGCCGCTGCGCCACTAGTCGCTTCGCCTAACGATTCCTTCACATATATAAGGCACGTTTATATTCGTATGAAAGCTGAGAAAGTGATGAGCCGAATAAAGACATCAGATAATCTCCAACATATATCCCTAATCAATGCGGCTGCTTTTAAGAGCGAATTTACACCTCACGGCTTTCTCACACGTGACTATAACCGCCCGTTCAATAACAACTAATTAGTTATGCGTGATCTGGCCTATGCGCGACACACGAATTTTGGTCAGCCTAACGCTTGTAATCTGGTCATTCGTTTGTACGCGACGACACAAATAATATAATTTATCATTACCTTTCTAAAAGAAAAACTCCTCATATCTTGACATAGCATCTGTCGAAAGTTTCTAAACTATGTTGAAATTAACTTATACCTCAACATGAGGTATCTCAGCTTGTGGAAGTCATTCCCAACAATTGCTGACTTCAGCTACTTGTCAACTATTGACTGGGTTTCTGAAACAAACTCTAAGAAGGTCTGATTTGCCTTCGGTGTCAGTGCCCTATAGCTGCACGTAAACCTTCCTGGTCAAGCGAAAAATGTGCTAATACCCTTTCCTTAATATACTGGTAATCAGTTCGAAGGTGTTCGGGTATGACCTCTACGACCTTTACAGGTTCCAGGGCAAGATGTTTGTGAAACAGTATTGCCCATTCTTCAGCTGGGACCTTGTAGTGATTATTAAGACCTTAAAATTTGTCATCCATGCCGAAATTGAATCACCTTGTGTAAAGTTTCTGATGATTCTCCGGTGCCGTCTAATGGGGTCCAAAGTCTTAGCTGCTATTTTAGCCTTGCAATTCTAGCTTTTTTCTCCTTCTCAAGCATCTTTACCTTTAAATTCCCCTCTGTCTCTTTATCTTTCATCACTTGTTCGGCTGTCAGTTTCTCTCTTTCAAATGCTAATCTTTCTTTTCCTAAAGATAGTTCTCTATCTTTCTGTCTCTCGTGAGTCGCGACTTCTAACGCTATCTTTTTTCTTTTTGTACTATCAATCTTTTCTCCTAAAGAGCTATATCTAAAGCTTGTTCTTTCTCTTGAGCTACCATAGCTTCTCTAGCTGCTGCTATTTCTTCTCGTTGTTGCACCTGAAACACACTTAACTCTTCCTTGGCCCAAGCCAACAGTTCAGGGCCCGCCAAACCACACACTTTTCCCATAACAATAAATTCTTGTAGCTAAGACATGATTAATTTATACCAGAAATACTGCATAATTACGGTTATTAATATCAATCTATAATTATAACGTTGTAGGTGTGCCCAACTCAGATCACTGCCGGAACAATAGAATCTTAGCTGTTGTTGGATGGTTTCTTCCAAGGCAGGATGTGTTCGTTAATTTCTGTTGCTGTAAGTTCTTATCAGATCGGCAGAGAAGATGGCCGTGCGTCACTTGTGTTGCTACAATGTCAAAAATATTTCACATTACAGGACAAACGATAACTGCTACCAGAAAATTTGCTAGATTATAACGCAGACAGATGTGGATAACATTATAAATAGAAACACTAAAGACGTGAATGCACAAGGCATGGACAGACATGTGTACCAAACAATACGGTGTTCTAGCAGTCGAATATGTATACAATGTTATCACAGACAATTCGGCTGCCAACCGTACGGACTGTACCTTTGTGTTTAGCTATTATGTAAGCACAAAAGTAGCCCACCTCACCGCCCGCTAACAATGAAGACAAAAGACAGATAGAATGATAGAAAGTGTGCTTGCATAACAACAACTCTGGACCACCGAATAAAACGCATAAACAAATCACAAACAGACAACTTAACTTATCCGTATTCGGTCCTGGTGTCGTTGTTGGCTCCTTCTAGCTGCTCTACTGCACTTCTGTAGGGTGATAGACTGTATTTTTAATTACAAAGGCTGCTTTTAGTCGAAATGAGTCTTCCACATTTCCGGGTCGAATTTTTCCTTTCCTACTACTGATGCACATTATTGGCTGTTTACTGTAGAATTCTTGATAACCAATGTTTCTTATTGGGTTCTTTCGACGAAATTTGATAATAAATAGTTCTTTTGGGGTTCTTCCGACGAGATCTTGATAACGAGTGTCTTTAGATGTTCCTTCGACGAAATTTTCATAACGAATGTCTTTAAATTTTCTTTCTACGAAAAGAGATCTTGATAACGAGTGTCTTTAGATGTTCCATCCACGAAATTTTGATAACGAATTTGTTTCAATTTTCCTTCGACGAAATCTTGCTAACAAATGTCTTTACTGACACTAGAATGCTTTTCGCACACAAACATGGTCCATCGACGTTGATATCTTGGGGCAAATGACTGCCATTTCAGAACTTTAAATTTTAACGATGTTTTGAGGACAATAATTATAACTCCACCAACGTTGTCTAGGCTGAGAAGATGCTATAGTTTGCTTGACTTTCCATGACTTCACTTCAGTTCACTTCATGTACGTGCCTCAGTATGTTGTGACTTTTGACTTAATTTCTCCTCTACTTTCTTGATTACTTTTGATCACAACGACAATATTTTCTTTGTCATAGTTTCCTTCTTAGTGTTCTAGTAACTTTGATGAGCGCAACATAGATGCCATAGACCTGCTTCAGCTCGTTGTAAGTCAGTATACACTTTGTGACAACATACGACAACAAGAGAACAAACGGTTGGCGCTGATGTCCTAAGTTTCCACATCCTTTATTAAATACACTGTAACACACAAGTCTTCTCGCACTGCCAATTTCATACCAATCTCATACTGTCGGATGGCACAAATAGTGTTATATAGCATACATGCAGAACCACTTGAAGATACCGTCAATTATTATTGTGAAATACTTATCGCCCTGAGCGTCGTCAAGCCATTCTATTCATTTGGTACATACAGTCATTTATTGCTAACTTTTTTTTTCTCCGCGTTTCCATCCTGTTTCAGGATATTGCGGTCAACATCAGCATCTTTCAGCTGTATGGTGATTCCTAGGCTAGATTACGCTCATCAGCACGCCACGACTTTCTGAGCGACGGGTTCCATATTCTCATAAGTCACTGGCGCGACTCGAACCACTTCTAATTCTCATGCGCTCACGTCAACCACGAGAGTATTTGGGTTAACGAAGAAAGCTGCTAACTCCTCGGCCAGGGAGCCGGCAATTGCTAACTTGCCTACTTACAAATGGCGGAATGCGCCGAACTCCTGACCTCTTTCTGGTGTGTTGTTGGCCTGGGTCGTTGGCGGCCTTCAGACTGCGACAGTTACTGAATACTTGACGCTTTTAAGCGCCGTTGTTACATGCATGGCTTGATCCTGGACGTTTCTCAGCGCCATGGTTACAGGTTGTCGCATCATGTTTGACCTTTTTTCACTGCAAGCGACGGTGTTTTCTTGAGCTCTCTTCTCAGCCGACTGCCGTATCTCTATCCTTTTGTCCCCACCTCGACTTCGTCACGTGGTGTTTCGTATATCACGTGACTGACTCATCTTTATAGTCTTAGTTATAATGTCGTTACTACGTTCTGACTATTTTCGTGATCATTACTCAGTCTTTTCTTGTTAACTCTTTTGATCTACAGTGGATATGTCTCAGCTTTGAATTAATTCGTGAATTATAATCCTTCGAGGAGGACACACGCATATTTGTATTTAGTTGCATATCCTTTACGAGATATCGCATATCCTTTAAAATCCAATATCCTTTCCGGGATGTCGCATATCCTTTACAGGATGTTGCATAATCTTTACGGGATATCGCATATCCTCTACGGGATGTCGCAATAAACCTTAGCACACTTTGGCTGTTTGTGATTTACAAGACAGTTTACATTCAGTAGTTGGCCATTGATTTCTGAAAGACCAACTTTCATACCATTGTTAAAAGTCAACACAAGGTGGCCTGCTTCCAAATCGCCTGCAGCTGGTTTCGAGCGCCATATGTGGGATTGCGAATCGTGTTCGGTACCCCATGTGCCACACACACTGACCAAGTATATTTACTTACTTCAAAATTGCCACCCAGCGTTTATAAACACGGTCTGGCTTGTATACTGCGTTGCTGAATAACGCAACAGTTCTCTGTTCTCACAACACCAGATTTAGATTAAAGGTTAGCATTTTGATTCTTCGCCTCCAAAAATCGCGTGACGTCAGACAATCTATGATTAGCGTTTTTATGACTGAGTTTGGGGGTTTATGACGGATTCTCACTGGGCTGTAATCTAATGGAGCGTGAAACCATTTTGTTTTGCTTCTCTCAAAGTTCTTGATGCTCGCACGTGGTTGTTACCACTTACTTTTTGTTTTTCTGATTGTCTTCGGAGATGATATTCACAGCTCTCCCGAGAATCTTTGCCAGTTTCGGCTCTTTGCTTGCTTGTGTTACATACCAATTGGGTAGTTAGTGTAATTGTGGTTTGTTCAAAGGAAAAATACATCGTTGTAGGATGATGAGCCGAACTAGAATATAGAGTGTCTTCCAAATACCACCGCCAAAGAGTCTCATTTCTAGACAATAAGGAAAATGACACAGATAAAACGTTGCTGTGGACAATTATTCAGTTAATAAGGTCTCCACAATTCTCTTTTTTTTTTTTTTTGCGAAAGATGTTAGACATGTTTTGTCTGCCTGCCTGCCTGCCTGTGTGTCTGACTGTCTGTCTGTCTGTCTGTCTGTCTGTCTGTCTGTCTGTCTGTCTGTATCTGTCTCTGTCTGTCTCTCTCTGTCTCTTTCTAAGTCTCTTTCTATACATACAGTCTGACTATATGAAAGAGTGCAGTAAACACTTGTAGCAAGTAAAAACTACAGCAAATAAAAAACTAAGTTCTGAAGTATCCATTGACCTAATGCTGAAGTAGGGAGTTCAACCCCTACACCGGACATTTGGACTAAAATGTTGACTTCTCGTCCTTGACTTGGGGACGTAAATTACATGTACCTATGAAGTCGGAGTGGGATTGCCTGATGTCGAGGGACACTGGTAATAGAGAAAGCTAATCAACACGCAAAATTCAGTTCAGTCCTACTAGAAGTAACGTGCATGGACTACCCTTGTGGCGTCTATTAGATGCGGAAATAATTATACATCGCCCATAGACACAAAAAGAGGAGGAGTATGGCAGGGATGTGTGTTGTCCCCATACCTATTCAACCTATACACAGAAATAATTTTTAACCAACTCGAACTGGAAGAATCATAAACAATCTTAGGTATGCTGATGATACTGTGTTACTAGCAGAAAGCGAGCAAGAGTTAAACAATCTAGTGGAACAAATAAGCAGGCATAGTACAAAATGTGGATATTAACATAAAAACAACGAAACCTATTATAATTAGCAATGCAAAAGGAAAGGTCGTCAATGAACATCACAGTAAACGGGGAGATATTAGAACAAATAACAAGTTTCTCCTATCTTGGACATCTAATAACAGATTGATAGCAACAGTGAAATAAACAGAAAAAAGAAAATAGGAATTGCAAAAATGCTTTCAACAGCTTTAAATCAGTATTAATATATTGAGAGATAACAGCGCATTAAACAATGTTTTTTGTTGTTTTTTTTTTTTTGCATATCCTTTACAGGACATCGCTGTCAATAGCAGCATCTTTCAGCTGTCTGTTGATCTCTTGGCAAGATTACGCTCAGTAGTTTGCCATTGCTTTCTGAGCGGCCGGCTCAGTATTACGCAAGTCACCAGCGGGGGACGAACCGCTCCCAGTTCTCGCCCGCTACGAGACTCTGCGTGATAAACGGGATTACGGAGAATGTGGTGTAACCCCTCGGCCAGAGATACCGGCATTAAACAATGAGAATTGTCAAATGATACGTATATTCAACACTACTGTATGGTAAGGAAGCCTGGACATTGAAAAATTAACTAGAAAGTCGAATAGATGCCCTAGCTAGAGATATGGATATACAAACTAATGTGTCATATTTCATGGAAACAGAAAACAATCAAATACAGAGGTTCTAGAAAAACTTGGTATGAAAAGAGAGTTGATGAAAGAAATTTTTTAAAAAGGCAAGTAAAATATTTCGGCCACGTTAAAAGACATGATACGCTTATAAAAACCATACCGAAGGGCAAGGTTGAGGGCAAGCGAGCAAGTGGTAGACAACGATATAGGTGGGAAAAATCTGCCAGCATGTACAGTCAGGGCGAGAGACAGACAATGTTGGAGATCCAATGCAGACAACCTTCATTGTGGAGACGGCACCTGATTGATTTATTGACTACCCTTGAGTTCATAGCCAGCGAGCGCAACAAAAACTGGAACACAGCAGATACATTAGATTAATATAATTACATATATGAAATCAACAAATGCATATCAATATGTGTGTGTATGTGTGTGTGTGTGAGTGTGTGTGTGTGTGTGTCTGATATAATATTTCAAAACACTGCCTTAGAAGACTTCGAGTTTTAAACGAATACATAGAAAATAGCTTCTCACAATAAACGTAGGGACAACATAAACAAGTGAAAGAGAAAATATAGAATATTATTATTTGAATATAGTGATGTCTGGTGAAGTGGAAGATTTATTTCACCCTGATTCCCAAATATCATTATCCGCCTTGATGGCTTCGCTTCAGACTCGCAAATAAGCATCAGACAGAACAATATCTTGCGGAGTCGCCTGCTGGTATTAGATTATCTCATTCACGGATAAAAAGTCATTCATGTAAAGTAGAAGTCCTTCATGTTGGGTAATTATTTTATCGTCTGCTTAAACCTTACAAAATGTGACGGTAATTTCCTTCACTGTCACCTCAGTGAAGATGTGCTAAGTACCCATGACCCAGTTTAGCGTGTTTGCATTGTGAGCTTTACTGCCAGCAACTATTTGCATTAATTCTTACAGAACGGAAAATCAGTAAATTTGACCGATTTTTTTTCAGACCTTCATTCATATCACGATGCCTGTTTTCCCCACTCTTGTACTAAACATGTGTACAATTCAAAACAATGTATTTCCTTAGTGAATTTAAACAAAGACGCCATATATAAGATATTGCACGATTTCTTGCCTGGCATATTTCGCTGCATGTCGTCAGGTGCATATCAAGCTATGTGAAGCATTATATATTAGTCGATTCCAGCCGCTACTTCCTACTAAGTGTTAGATTTCCGTGGATATAACGTTCAACTCATTCAGGCAAGGTCAGCGACGATGTACATCATATTTCAGCCAAAGTAGCTTTCATTTTCTCACATAACTCAATATATAACTCTACAGTATGCACCTGACGAGATGCAACGAAATATGCCATGCAAGAAATCTTGCAATATTTTATTTATGACACCTTTGTTTTGTCTTGTCCTGGCAATGTTTCCATAGTCTCGTTGTAACGGTGTTTAACAAAGTCTATAATTTCGACAACAGGTAAAACACTTGCAAAGTTGCTTCAGATGTCTGGTGTGCATAGCCAACGGCGATTATACATCTCTAAATCTCACTGCAATTTGATGCTGTGATTATGTCGTGTTAATATTATTATTTGTTGCCCTGCTGTTTAAAATGTTCAAATATATATGTTATCTTTCTACTCTTGATTTTCTTGTCTAGTATTTTCCCACATAAGGTGTATTTCTCTCTTCCACCGTTTCTGTTGATATTTCCCAATAATGTTGTGTCATCTTCTTATGGTTTTGATGCTTAATGACATCTACAGCTGATAATAACTCAGCTTTGTTTTTTTTTTTTTCACTCAACACTATGTTAGTAAACACTTATAGAAGTAATAAACATTGAAGAACATGGTTACCAAGAGACAAACAACATGGTTACCAAAGACAACAACATTGGAGAACATAGTTACCAAGAGACAAACAATATTGACGAACATGGTTGTTAAGGAGGAAATACCATTGAAGAACACAGTTACTGAGAAACATATAGCATCAATACCCATTTGTCAAAAGTAAATAAAACCTTAGGACCCACGAAAAATGTGCTCACTAGAACATTCCAGCAATGTCATGTAATCTTGCAAGCACAGCTGGTATTAGCTGATTTAAAGGCTTTATCGAATTCAGGGCATCTCAGGGTTTATCAGCCTACGGTGCGAGACTGTTCATTACTGGACCAGGCAGTTAAAGATAAGGTGCAGGAAATAGAAAGTCTCTCTGTTATTATCTACCCCTACCCATTCATGGCATGGAGAAACTTCCCATCTGTGGAATGAGAGCTAGCTGGCAAGGGCGTGTATGACGTAATTTCTTTGAAATTCATTTGCTGCATGGCAACGTGAGGGGAAATGCGTTTTCGCTGTCTCTTTAATGCGTGAGGCGTAAGTAATGGCGTATGTTTATCGTACGAATGGATTAGATGAATTAATGAAGCAGGGTTAAGTGGGTTAAAGATGTGAAGATACAATGAATAAAAGGAAATAGGAAGTGGAAAGGGTCAGTCAGCTTGAAATAAAACAATAATAAATTAGGAGGCCCACGCGACGAGAAGAATTTATCAGGAAAAAAAAGCAACACAACAGGACACACAATGTATTAATTCTCCCGTGTGTTGCCGGGGCCCATAAGGGAAGCAAAGAATAGTAACACTGTAGCCTACCACGCATGTCGTAAGAGGCGACTAAGGAGGCTTGATGGTTCCGTCGCCCTGCTACTGAATGAGTGTGTGGTGCGACACTGTGAGCTCTGAGTTTCATGTGAAATGCTTTTGAATCTGCCCGAGTTTTTTGGAACTTTGACTGCATATTCGGAGTGATGGCAGCTGGCTATGTCCCAGAGTTGACCGGTTTTTGCCTTATGCAGAAATGCGTGGCTGCTGGGCTTCTGGTTGACTGCCACTACCATCGACGATGAACTGTATTTTTGTGGACTGTGTGGGTGAACACCTAGGAAACATCCAGATGGGAAAATGACTACCGATTTCATCAGAAATGAACTGGATATTTCGTGGGGGACTATTGTGTTGACATTCTGGCGGCGGCATTATGCACAGTGTATCTGTGCGGGCTGTTGTTTGTCGAGACTTCTGTCTTTTCCACTTTTCACATTGGGCAGTGGGGAGCGTTTTGTGTGATATTCACTGGCACAGGAACGGAGCATAATAAGAACGACCCGTTACTGTGAAGTTGGAACCGCGACTAACTAACTAACTAACTAACTAATGTATTAATTACAGCACGAAATAGTAAATAATAGGAAGGTGAGGACGACTGCGGACAAGACAATGTAATATATCGAAACGCCGTTGTCCGAACACAAAAGGAAAAACAATAGATGTGTAGAAATTGATAGAGGGCCCAAAGAAGACAGACGAAAGATTTAGAGAACATTGCACGGTAGACTAAGAATTAATTTTAAGCTACTGACAGACATGTTCACACACATCCATCTGCAAATGATGAATGGTTTCGCAGAAGAATCAAGTGCACTTTCCCGATCGCTTCTACAAGTCAATGAAAATATATAGAGCCAATTATTCCGTGTCCCTGTATTCTATAAGTGAAAATAAATACCTATAAAGTTACCTCATAGACATGACTTTTATAAGTGAAAATAAACACCTTTAGGGTAAAGTAATCTCATAGACATTTATTCTACAAGTGAAAATAAACACTTATAGAGTAAATAATCTCACAAACATGTATTCTACAAGACCAGGTTAAAACATAAAGTCATTCCGATTACACGTATTCCACTGTTGTCGTTGAAATAGTACAGTGATCAGGTGCACATGTCTTCTACTGGAAGCTTCACTGGAAGACTACAGAGTGAAGTAAACCCGCTTACTAGTCTGCTACAAATACCAATGAAATTATCTAAAGTCCGCTTACATGTCCACATATGCCGATTTTTTTTTTCCATATCCTATTTACAGGACATCGCTGTCAACACCAGCATTTTACTGCTTTTGTTGATGTCTTGGCAAGTTTACGTTCAGTAGTTTGCCATTGCTTTCTTAACGACCGGTTCCCATACCAACACATTAAAACCCAGGACAACGCGGTCTGCTGCCAAATCGGTCGTAGCTGCGTTTCGAACGCGGGTAAACAGGCCTATGAATCGCAATCGCATATGCCAATTATAACCTCTAAATTAATTCCGCCTACATGGCTTATATAAGTGTCAGTAACAACATAAAAATGTAATGAATTCTGATTAGATGTATTTTACAAGTGTTTACAACAATCTGTCATCAACATCACGTGCTCTGTCAACTGGTGTAGACGCGCATACATCTCCACAGATTGCGGTATCTTGCGTTCTGGATCAGTAGTGTTGATAATACTCCAAGTCGCCGTTCAGCATCATTTATCCCGGTATGTCCCTGCCTCTTCTACCTCTAATATTTTCATTCATCACGATGTTTTCCAATGCCTCTCTTCTAAATTCATTCATTCATTCATTCATTCATTCATTCATTCATTCATTCATTCAGTAGTATGTCCTTTACAGAACCTCGCTCCCATAACAACCTTCCGAGAAATCTCTCGATCATAAGCAAGATGTCCCCCGTCCGATACACCAATCTGGAGATCATCCGCCACACCCTGCACCCATCTTCTCTTTGGCCTTCCTCTTCCTCTCTTCCTAGGCATATACCACCCCCTTAGTGTTCACTCCAAACTTTCGTGACGTTTCAAGTGACCAAAATATTGCAATTCTCTTTGTTTTATCGTCTTTAACAGCCAACCTTATTCAATATTCAGCTCATGAAGTATGGATGTATTTGTTCTTTTCTTTACCCAAGATATTCTTAGAACTCGTCTATAACATTTATATTCAAAGGCATTTATGCGCTGTTAAGCTTCTTTAGTAAGTGTCCAGGTCTCACAGGCGTATGTTGCAATGGGAAAGATGCATGCTCTAAAAATCTAATTTGTGTAGTTCTGTCTGTCCCTCTCCACAATTTATTCAGTTGTTTAGTCTTTGAAGAGTCCCTGTCTCTCTCTCTCTCTCTCTCTCTCTCTCTCTCTCTCTCTCTCTCTCTCTCTCTCTCTCTATCTCTCTCTCTCTCTCTCTCTCTCTCTCTCTCTCTCTCTCTCTCTCTCTCTCTCTCTCTCTCTCTCTCTCTCTCTCTTGCTCTCATCCGAGCTTCAATGATAGTGACTTATTGCATAAGTTACTTTTCATTTTCTGAAATGCAGCCTTTGCTTGTCCACTTATGCTGTTAATTTTTGTCACATATTGTCGATCCAATGTTATTAGTACACCTATGTTAACTTGGGTAAGCATTTTCGCTTCTATTTTTATGTCACATTTTAGTGTCAATCTTTTTTCTTGGATACGAACATTGTTTCTGTGTTCTTGATATTTAAAGAACGTCCTTTCTTGTACACTCTCTACTGTTACAATACCATACAGTTGAAAATTTTGTAAAGTAATCACGCTTAGACGGATTCTACAAATGCCAATGAAATAATATAGGCTAAAGTAATCGCATTCATCATTAAGGCGTTTTGTGCATACAGTATGCATAGATACGACCGATGATTAAACGACACACAAAGTATGAAGTGTCAAGTATCATTGAACTTGACTTCCCAGATGACTGAGACTCAGACTTGACTTCCCAGATGACCCACAGACTTGACTTCCGAGCTCAATTCATTCAATTAACTTTGAAATTGTTGGTTCATATGTGTGACATTTCTGGCTATCAATGGTACATTTAACGTCGTGCAGTTGATCTAAAGTAAAGATGCGATTGTTTATTTAGATGTGTGACATACCAGGCTAGAAATGAAACATTTAGCGTCGTGCAGTTGATCTAACGTAAAGATGCAATTATTTATTTAGATGTGTGACATGTCTGGCTAGATAGAAATTGCCCCTTTAAATCGGTGCCGTTGGTTTAGCACTGCATTATAACACAACTTATTTCGCTAGCAAGGAAGTATCGTAATTAAAGTATTGGATTCAATCGGTTATGTAATTTCTCAGTGAATGTGGCGTATAGCTAGCAACCTCCTTTCTATTGCATGTTCGCCAGCTATGTAAGTGGAAGACAGTACACATTTATTTATTCATCCGTTTACAAGTTGAACATTGTCAGAAGGAGGTGCTCCCAACATTTGCCCTTATCTGAGACAGATAAGGCATCAGTTCTTGCGGATAAGAAAGGGCAGATTGTCAGGGAAGATTTAAGAGACACGTGTTTGGTTAGACTGTGCTCGTCTGGTGACTTCAAAGGGATTATGTGTGGTAGAACTGTCTGGTAGAAGTGAGCATCTGTATGGTTTAGTAATTTACTGGTAGAGGACTCGCAAAGGTCAGTCAGTATTTGAGTCTTTTATTTTCAAGCATTTGTGACGCAACGTCGCTATTTTTAACTTTTATTTCCAAGCGTTTACGACATAGTATTCAACATTTGTAAGGCTGAGATTTCCAAGGTCATTGATAATCCGAAGCGTTTGTGATGTATAAGTCAAAATATTTAAAGCTGACATTTCCAAGCATTTACGACGCAGAAGTCAATATATTGGGGGCTGATGTTTCGAAGCATTTGTGACGTGAAGTTAGTATATAGAACTGACATTTCCAAGTGTTTACGACGTAGAAGATGTTTAAGGATGCTTTTTTCAAACGTTTACGGCGTAGAAGTCAAAATATTTTAGAATGACATTTTCAAACTTTTAAGATATCAAAATATTTTAAGCTGATATTTCCAATCGTCTATGAGGGGAAGTCAGCATGTGCAGCTATTGAACTGTTTATTCCTCATAGTGTGTATTTTATGGAAAATAAACCAAATACAGCAGTCTTTGAAACTCTCAAAATAAAAAATAAAAAATAATGAAAAGCGAGCTCATGGAGGAAATAAATAGAGGCTAGTCAAATATGCTTGCCACATTAATAGACAATCTTGCTCAAACCATCATCATCTTCATCATGTTCCAAGATTAATGGCGCAGGCGATCATATTTCTCCACAAATTCGCGTCCGCTATCTACATATTACACTAGAGGGAAAAGGTAAATGCCGAATAACAAAAAGTAAGCAACGATACAAATGGAAAGATAGTATATTGTCGAACATTAGTCTTTGAGACAGTAAGAAACAGAAATCGTTGGAGAACCATTGTAGGCAGACTTCCACGTGGAAACGGCTCTTGACTGACTGATTAATTAAATTATTGATTATTTCGTGCTGGTCTAGTTCAAGATCAGGTGCAAAGTCAAGCTCATCATACCCCAAGGAAAAGGTTCTAAATCAGTCTCCAGGTCCCCTGCCTAGTGTCTGGGTATCTTTAATGCCCTGTATCCACAGTCGCAGAGATCAACGTGGTCAAAAGGTTAAGGGCTCTCACTATTTAACTTCCTATGTACTTATGGCGGTGTAGTGGGACCATTCCTTACACCTGTCAGTCGGACGTAAACGATGACTTCTCTTTGAGAAAGCAATGGCAAACTACTGAACTTAAATGTGCCCAGACAATCAACCTAAGATTGAGCGCAACATCCAGCACAGGCCGTGCAACACTGTTTCATATCCACGGTCGTCATTGTCGGACTCAGTCTAGTCGACCAGAATAGATACCTCGTGTCGCTCCAAGGAAGCCGGCGATAAATGCCTAATGTGGCTCGTGGGAAGCCGGCGATAAATGCCTAATGTGGCTCCAAGGACGCCGGCGACAAATGCTTAATGTGGCTCCAAGGAAACCGGCAATAAATGCCTAATATGGCGCCAAGGAAGCCGGCGATAAATGCCTAATGTGGCTCCAAGGACGCCGGCGACAAGTGCACAATGTGGCTCCAAGGAAGCCGGAGATAAATGCCTAATGTGGCTCCAAGGAAGCTGGCGATAAATGCTTCATGTGACTCCAAGGAAGCCGGCAATAAATGCTTCATGTGGCTCCAAGGAAGCCGGCGATAAATGCCTAATGTGGCTCAAAGGACACCGGCGATATATGCTTAATGTGGCTCTAAGGAAGCCGGCAATAAATGCCTAATGTGGCTCCAAGGAAGCCGGCGATAAATGCTTAATGTGGTTCCAAGGAAGCCGGCGATAAATGCCTAATGTGGCTCCAAGGAAGCCGGCAATAAATGCCTAATGTGGCTCCAAGGAAACCGGCGATAAATGCCTAATGTGGCTCCAAGGAAGCCGGCGATAAATGCCTAATGTGGCTCAAAGGAAGCCGGCAATAAATGCTTAATGTGGCTGTAAGGAAGCCGGCAATAAATGCTTAATGTGGCTCTAAGGAAGCCGGCGATAAATGCCTATAAGTGACAAGGGTACATTTTCTCCAACAGACTCCGGAGTCAATGCATCGTCTTGAAATAGGTAACGAATTGTTTTTAAACTGTTATATTTATTGAAACAAAAACGGCAATGAACAAAGCTGGTCATTTCCCTTTCTTATTCCGCAGCCTAGTATATGTTAATGCTCAACATCATTTGAAGGTTACAGGTTCGAATTCCGGTCGGTAACTATAGTTTACAACTGTTATGTTGTCTAATGCGTCCTCTAATGCCTGCTTATATTTCTATGAGCGTCAAATAACACACGCGTGTCTATTTATGAATGACATTAATTATGTGATCTCAGTTATCTATTTATGAATGGCATTAGTTATGTGATCTCAGTTATCTATTTATGAATGACATTAGTTATGTGATCTCAGTTATCTATTTATGAATGACATTAGTTATGTGATCTCAGTTATCTATTTATGAATGGCATTAGTTATGTGATCTCGGTTATCTATTTATGAATGACATTAGTTACGTGATCTCAGTTATCTATTTATGAATGGCATTAGTTATGTGATCTCAGTTATCTATTTATGAATGGCATTAGTTATGTGATCTCAGTTATCTATTTATGAATGACATTAGTTATGTGATCTCGGTTATCTATTTATGAATGACATTAGTTATGTGATCTCGGTTATCTATTTATGAATGGCATTAGTTATGTGATCTCAGTTATCTATTTATGAATGACATTAGTTATGTGATCTCGGTTATCTATTTATGAATGACATTAGTTATGTGATCTCAGTTATCTATTTATGAATGACATTAGTTATGTGATCTCAGTTATCTATTTATGAATGACATTAGTTATGTGATCTCGGTTATCTATTTATGAATGACATTAGTTACGTGATCTCAGTTATCTATTTATGAATGGCATTAGTTATGTGATCTCAGTTATCTATTTATGAATGACATTAGTTATGTGATCTCGGTAGCCAATTCCAGTTACCAGCTGTTGTGAAGTCAGCCAATAATGAAACCATTAACTTGTATTTTATGTCCGGAAACAATTTCCTGCTATGAACCTGTGGTGTTATGTGGCCATCACATTTTATAGACCTGAACCCGCTTGGGGATAGGTGGCCACTCTTTGCATCACTTGGTAGGCGACGTGCCCAACTGTTGAACACTCCTCCGACCATGTCCATAACACTATCAGAACATTTCCCTATCAATGTCGCTGACTCGCCCGCTAAACTATCCACTAGCTATCTGCTCATTTCTTTTGAAGTCATGGTCTCCTGCTAAGTCTCCTCCTATACCGAGATCCCACGTGACTGTTTAATCTCCCACAGCTACACAGCCCTAGATTAAACTGTCATATATTATAGCAACCATTAACTATGTGTAGCCAGCGGGAGGCATAATCTACCAGGTCGTGGCGCGTTATGTCGGTTTGCTGATGTTCCCGCGGGGCACCCATTGATCATAACCAAAGTATCTCCCAGCGGCCGCGTTAGCGAAGTTGATATTGAACTGCCCTGATCATGTCTTGAGCACGGTCGAACGTGGGTTTGAAGTTTGGGCTCGTCTCCTGTGAAAGTGGGGAGAAAGACTTACCATCTATTCCTCTGTGCATTCAGACCTGCAAATTGTGATAGCGCTATCACAGACAATAGCAGGAAAGGGTCTCGGGACCAATTATTTGTATAATTTTAAATATAAGATCTCACTCCTCTGGGATCTGCTCCCCACTGGCCGGAAATGTAGATTTTGTTATTTTACATGCCTAGCTGTTCCATATTGCTGTTTGCTGGGTTTTAAACCAGACCTGCTGGGCTTTAATGATGCTAAAGTAACACGTGCCTAGGATAACTAGAGTCGATGCCGGCGTGTGAAGAATGAAGGTGATAACCCTCAGGTATAGGAAAATATAAAGACACACGTGTTACAGTGTAACAACTGTCGTTGACAGAGAGAGGTGGACAGGACAGAGGATTAACATGACTGACTAATGAGGATAGGATTAATGTAACCAGGTAAACTGATACTCTAGCTCGCCAACAGGTGAAATTTGCAGTGTTAGGGAGACAATGGAAGAAAGAGGGAGAGGTGAGGAGGGAGATGGAGAAAGAGGCAGACATAAGAGAGAAACAGAGAGAGAGACGTAGAGAGAGAAAGAGACATAGAGTGAGAGAGAGAGACGGAGATAGAGAGACGGAGAGAAGACAGAGAGATGAGGGGAGCGACGGAGAGAGAGAATGAGAGAGATACGGAGAGAGAGACAAAGAGATATGAGGAGAAAGAGACGGAGAGAGAGAAACGAAGAGAGAGACGGAGAGAGAGACAGGGAGATGGAGAGAGGGATGGAGAGAGAGAGAAAGACAGAGAAAGACGGAGAGAGAGGGTGAGAGAGACAGAGAGAAAAAGACAGAGTAAGAGAGAAGTAAAGTGGGAAATAATTTAACTCGAAGGAAGTCAAAGAAGTTAATATATTTCTGTGAGTTCATTCTCGCCTAGTCTTTCACTTAAATTATGTTTCAGGCATGTGTTATTTTATTATAATAACACGTTGGATGACACGATGTTAAAAGTAACTTTATGGGACTTAAAGAGTTAAATTAACAACTCGGACAGCAACATTAAAAGAAAGGATCAGGAACCATTGCGTAATATCAATAATTATCGGGGAGTGAAAGAGTTAAGCAACAACCAGTATCCACTTTAATATAATTAATAACCGCCTGGGACTGACGGGATTCAAGTAACAACAAGAACATTTTGAGTAATGTAATAACTGTCTAGGAAAGTCTGACAGAGTTACAGTAACAACTAGGATACCTCGGCTAGTGTAGCAACTGTCTGGGACTGAGGCAAAGTAACAATTATGACATTTAAGTGGCGTAATAACTGTCTGGGATTGACGCAATTAAAGTAACGACTGTGACAATTAAGGTAGCGTAATAACTGTCTGGGACTAAAGCAATTAAATAACAGCTAGGACATATCGAATATTGTAATAATTATTTGGTACTGAAATTGTTAATGTAACATCTAGGACGCATCATTGACTGAAACGAAACTGAAGGAGTTAACAACACGCATGAATGGTTTGTTGTTATATATAGATTATCTGAATAGCGTAGTCTGTACGCAACGGATCAGAGTATCAATGTTTGGTTAGAAAAAGTAATTAAGACATAGATAAAAGACTATATTTGTGATGCTTACTTTCGATTAGTTATTATTGAATGGTGGAAACATGGACAGTGAATACAGTGTCAGGAAAACAGAGAATCTTTCGAAATTGTGTTGTATGTAGACGAATAGGAAGTATAATAACATTCGCATTGAACAAAACGTTACTGAATGAGAAACAAAAGTGTGGTGCTTATCCTTCAATCTAGTCAATCCCATAATTATTGGGCTTTTGTAATTTATTGGCAAGTTTACGTTCAGTAGTTTGCCATTGCCTTCTGAACTACCTGAACTCATACCACTGTATGAAAACCAACGCCTGGATGTATGCAGCCGAATCGTCCGCAGTTGTGTTTCGAACGCGGTATGCGGGATTAAAAATTGCGTCCGCATCTCCTTCGCTACAGAGCCCGTTGAAGTGATCTAATAAAATTACTGAGTTTTCAAAATGTGGCTATACAGACAAGTGTAAATGATGGTAGAAGAAGAAAACAAACACGTTTTTAACTATTGTGGTTAAACAAAACATGGAATAAGAACAGGTCAGACAAACAGGATACTTCTACCACATACACCTTATGAAATGTTATTATGTAGGCGAATATGGAGAATATCATAACAGGAGAAGAAAACAAAGAAAGACGTATTACACACTGAATGAGAAATAGTACACACGCTTAAATTGAACACAACATTACTGAATGAGAACTTTTACACACACTTTGGTTTCATACAATATTACTGAATGAGAAATATTAACCCCACTTTGATTGAACACAGCATTACCGAATGAGAAATATTTCACACACTTGAATTGAACATAACATTACGGAATAGGAAATATCACATACACTTTGATTGAACACAACACTACAGTATGAGAAATATTATACACACTTGAATTGAACACAACAATTCTGAATGAGAAATATTACACACACTTGAACACAGCATTTATGAATGATAAATATTACGCACACTTTGATTTAATACAACATTACTGAATGAGAAAAGGGTCCGACAAATAAAATACGTGAGTAATTTAAAGAGGAGTATGTTGTTAAATCTGGTCTCCCTGGCGTAGGTGTTAAGGACGTTGTTTGTAATCCCGTATACTCTCGTACGCAACACAGCTGCGCGAGATTCGGCAGGAATTGCGTCGCGTTGTTTACTTACGGAGGGTATGTGAGCCGGTCGTACAGAAAGCAATGACAAACTACTGAACCTAAAACATGCCAAGACATCAACAGCAGCTGAAAAATGCTGGTGTTGACTGCAATGTCCTGTAAAGTATATGCGAAAAAAAATGTTGTTAAAGGATGTGCGGCAGGGAAAAGTAAATTAACTTTGTGAGAGAGAGAAAAAATAACAATATTACAAATAGGTGGGCACCATCAAGGGATGGCCAGAAAGAAGCCTGCATGAGTACACCATGACGATGCAGAACTGTGGGTGTTGGGGACTGTTTGCAGCCGACAGTCATTGTCTGATTACTGATGATGATGATGATGATGATGATGATGATGATGATCATGATCATGATCATGATCATGATCATGATGATGATGATGATGATCATGATGATGATCATGATGATGATCATGATGATAAGACTATTTATGCATCAAACAGCTTTCTTTGGTCATGCGATGAGAAGAGAGGCATTGGAGAACATCGTGACGACTGAAAAGACCAAAGGGAAGAGAGGCAAAGACTGATCAAGAGTAATGATGCTGGATGGATTTAAACGGTGGCATGGAGGAATATCAGCCGCAGAGTTGATCCAGAACACTACAGACCGAGATCTGTGGAGAGACATGAACGCCTACGCCAGCCGGCAGGGCACTTGATGATGATGGTTTATGCATCATGTGACTTGATAAGGTGGCGCAGGCGTTCGTGTCTCTACATAGATCTCTGTCCTTGTGTTCTGGATCAATGCCACGAGTTAACATTCCTCCAAGCCATCCTCTTAGACCAGTGGTTCTCAACCGGTGGGGAATTCCCCCCCCCCCCTCTCAGGGGGGAATTTTGGGGTTTCCATGGGGTGGGAGGGGGGAATGAAGATTATTTCAAGATCGCGTTAATACAAGAACCGATTACTTGATCTTGTTTTTCCCTTCATACTTTACGGTTCTGTACGTCTCACACTTCTAAAATTCATTTTATAAAGTAAGTGGACCCACAAATCACGTTTTATGTGGACGTCTAGACTTGTTTTAGTATGTACTTCCATTATTACGTATACTGTGTAGGGGCGGGAGGGGAAATTTTTAGGTAGGAAATACGAAAGGAGGGGAATGAAGTTCTGAAAATATGGTGAACATGGGCCAAATTTTTAGGTAGGAAATACGAAAAAAAGGGGGGGGGGGGGGGATGACGTTTCTGAAAATATGGTGAAGGGGGGCACGGGCCAAAAAAGGTTGAGAACCACTGTCTTAGACTATCCGGCATTATTTCTCTCGGTCTCCTTTTACCGTTGACCTCTCTAGTCGTCATAATATTCTCGAATACCTCTCTCCTCATCACGTGATCGAGGAACACTACTGCCTGTCTCTATTTTATACATACGTATTATGTTCTCATTTTATTAGCCACTTTCAGGCAATCAGTGTTAGTCACTCTGGCTATCCAAGGTATTCGCAACATTTACCTCAGACAAAATATGTCCGCTCCCACCTAGCTCTTCTCAGTTTGTGAGTTCACTTTCCAAGATTCACTCCTACAGCAGAACAGATTCAATGTAACATGTCAGTACACTCTTTCTGACATTTCAAGAAAGTTGTTTAATATATAAGCTGCTCTTCATCTTCTGCAATGCAGCTTTTGTTTCTCCTATGTTGTTGTAAATCTGTGTTACGCATCTTCCTTCTGATGCTGTGATTTCCCCCAAATATATTTGTTTAAAACTTAGTGAATAATTTCCCTTTATTAGAATATCATATTTTGTTGTTTTCTTTCACTATGACGTAACCATTGTTTCTGTTTTCATGATATTCAAGGAAAGCCCACTTTTTGCACCCTCAATTACAGCAGTATGAAACGTTGTTGCAGATATCTTGTGTTTTCAGTTATCAATACTGTGTCATCTGCATAATGCAGATTGTTTATATTATAACCCCCACTCGTATTCCTGGTCTATCGTTGATCTCTCTCGTTATTATTTCGCTATAGAGAGAACAGAGATCAGATAACAATGCACATCCTTGTTGATTTATGCAACAGATGTTTAACATACATATAACACCACCTGGTCGTATTGGAAGAATGAAACAATAAATGATGGGAAAGTATTGTCCGGATAGGACATAAGAGACTTCTATGAGAATAGAAAAGCTGAAGTTAAGACCATCAGGCTTCTGTGTCACAGCTAATAAAGTGCTACTATTTCTGGCGGTAGCTATTGTTTTCTTCATAACGGACAATAAATCAATCACCGAAAAACGAGAGGTAGATTGTGAGCTTTACTAGAACACGATTACAAGTAACAAAATCGACGTTGCGGTCAAAGCCTTCGTCAGCACAGAACAAACATAAACCGACACACAACTACACGAAAAACACTACATGAAATTATTAAAGTTACTTATATGTATCCTTGTACGGCTGAAAACATCTTTGAGCAACTATCAGTGGATGGAATTAACCGGGTTTGTGGTGGTTCAGGCGGTCACTGGACTTAAGGCCAATAACGTCAGAACGAAGCGCAGTGATTGGCTTAGCCTCCCGGTGGGGGGGGGGGGGGAACACCCACTGGAAAGGGGAGGGGAGGATGACACCCATGTGAGCGAAAGGTAAAAATAGGGATTAGGAGAGCATTATATAATTATGCGGCGAAGGTGTCATGGACGCAGTTCGCAATTGCGAATCCAGTGCTCGAAACACAGCTGCTAGTGATCTGGATGCAGACCGCCCTGCGTTTGTTGTCATGAAATAGCATGAGTGCCGGTCACTCAGAAAGCAATGAAAAACTACTGAACGCAAACTAGCCAATAAAACACAAACAGCACGAATAATGATGGGGCGGACTGCGACGTTCTTTATAGGATATGCAACTAACTTTTGAGAATTAAACAAAGCATTCATTTTGAATGTATTATGCACCATGGGTTGGTCAGAAGAAGTCGCCGTAGGCATTCAGGTAAGCATCCCATTGCTTAGGTAGGCGGCGAATGCCGTCCGTAAAAAAGGATTGTGGTTGCTCACTTAACCAAGTGTTTACCTCGTTCATTACGTCTGCATCTGTGTGAAATCGTTGCCCCTTGAGAACTTTTTTTAGAGGTCCGAACAAATGAAAATCACATGGTGACAAATCAAGACTATAGGCTGGATGTTGCAGAATTTTCCACTTCTTCCTTGCTAATGCTTCCTGCACAATCTTTGCGACATGCGGACGAGCATTATCGTGCAACAAAATCACACCGCGAGAAAGCATTCCGGGTCGTTTATTCTTTATTGCTTTTTGCAGGTTATCTAGTATTTGCAAGTAGTTGTTAGAGTTGATGTTGACACCAGGTTCTTTAACGTCGGCCAACAATAGCCCTTCATCGTAACAAAAAAAATGCGCTCAACCAAACCTTACCAGCGGAAACCTGTAACTTGAATTTTTTGGCTTTTGGTGATCCAGCATGCTTCCATAGTATGATCTCTCTTTTGCTGCTCGTCTCAAAGTGGTGTCACCGTGATTCATCGCCTGCCACTATGGGGAAGAGAAATGCATCACCCTCCACTCTGTAACACAGCAAGAGGTTCAAACACCATCCCATGCGTTCCTCTTTTTGGTGGTCTGTCAACATCCGTGGTACCCACTGTGAACACACCTTCAGATATTGCAGTTTCTTACGAACGACCTTTTGAATTGTCCCAATTGACACATCAAATTCTTTCGCTAGCGAACGTAGGCTTCGACAACGGTTCATCTGTACTGCTGCATCAGTTTTGGCGATGTTTATTTTCTTCTGTTGCATCAATATTCGCTTGACCCGGCCGTCGAAGATCTGTCGTGAACTGACGTCCTTTCCGAAGCATTCGTGCCCAGTCTGTCACTGTTGTCTTCGACACACATTTGTTACTATAAGCTGCCTGCATTCTTCGATGAATGTCCACTGGTCGACATCCTTCAAATGAAAGAAACTAAATCACCGCTCTTTGAGCTTCTTTGGAGGGATTTTGGATCAACCCGGCCATTATCTCAACGGACAGAAACAGAACCTATGGATCACGAGACGATAAGCACTTGCTCTTTTATTCACTGGTCAGTACTTATCACATGACTATGAAATGATCATGTTCAACGTACGCAGTTACGCGAAGTGCAGCACGAACGGATTTCAGATGAACGCCTCTTCTCATAAGTCTAGCCTGACAATGAAGGAGTAGGCGGAGAAAATTGAAATTTGGCACAGTGCTTATTCCTTCTCAATGTAGCCACCACCTGTATTTATGCATTTTTGCCATCTCTCCGTGACCTTGAAAAGACCTTCAGAATAAAACTACCTATGTTTCGAACTAAACCAGTTATCACAAGCCAGTTTGACATCTTCGTCACTGTCAAAACGATTTCCTTTCAGTTGTTTTTTTTTTTTTTAAAGATTTGGGAAAAGAAAAAATTCTAATGGAGCCAAATTTGGAGAATATGGTGGGTGTGGAAGAATTTCAATATTCAAATCGTTGGCAGTTTGTAGCACAAGCCGCGCTTTATGGGAGGGCCCGTTGTCTTGAAGCAAAGGCAGAATTTGCGTACGCGCTATCCCTCGTTTTCTGGTCACAGCCTTTCTTAGTTTGATAAGGAGATCTGCATAGTACTGCCCATTAACCGTGTTGCCATGAAGCATGTAATCTTTCAATATGACACCTTTGACGTCCCAAAAAACAGTCAGCATCACTTTTCTTGCAGATTTTTGTGCTCTTGGCTTGACATGTGTTGGCGAGCCCGGGGTTTTCCACTGCATGCTGGCAATTTTGGATTCTGGGTCATAATGGTGAATCCAAGTCTCATCTACCGTCACCATGGTCGTCAACATGTTTTTCGACCGCCACATGTTGAGCAACTGGCCACAGCAATCAACCCGTGTTTGTTTCTGTTCACATGTCAGCAGGCGCGGGACCCAGCGGGCACACAATTTTCTCATGTTCAGTCTGTAGTGTAAAATTCTAAAAACTGTACTCTTACTCAGTTTTGCTGAACCCGATATCTCTGCAATTGTCATTTTCCTATCCTGGTCTATGATTTTCTTCACTTTTGCAGCATTTGCATCATTGCACTCTGAGGACGGGAGTCCTGATCTTGGCAGATCAGAAACTTGGGAACGGCCACACTTAAACTGCAAACAACAATTTTGTACAGAAGCATACGAAGGACAGACTTCCTCAAACACTGGCTCCATCTCCCTGTGTATTTCTGTAGGTGTTTTTCCTTGTAACGTCAAGAATTTTATCACTGTCCTTGCGTCTGATTTCTCCATTGTTCTGACAAACCATTGGATGTGCACATCTGGTCAATTTGGTATGCTGTGCCGTGCACCATATCGGGAAAACCAGTTGAGGAGGGAAATTCATAATTCATATGTCCATTACAAATTGAATAAGCTATACATGTGCCAAATTTCAATGTTCTCCTTTTACTCCTTCATGGTCTGGCTAAAGACTTATGAGAAGCCCCTTGTATATATACAATTTCACATTGCCCATCACTAATTTTCGGGTTTAACCTTGTTTATTTTTCTTCTCATAATTATTCTTAGAATAATTTTGCTTTCTCATGTGACTCACAAAACTTATTGTGCTATGTATGATATTCGTATTCTAAAGCGCCTGGTTACTTTGGCAGAGATGCAATTATGGATTTTCATAGGTGACTAGGAATGTACCCATTGTATATCATTTACAAATGTTGTCAATATTTCGGTTCCAAAATCTCATAAATCCTCTGTTATCTCCAACATAATCTGGTCTGGACCCTGTGCCTTTCCTCACTTCATACTGTGTAGTGCATCTTCAACTTCAGCTACATGTATTGGTGAACCTTCGGCATTGTTTTGAATAAAATGTTACTATTGGCTTTAATTGCTTCTAATGAGATAGTATCTAAACTAGCACCTGTCCCGTCCTCCGGTAATTTGATAACTTTTCTTATTATTTCTTTAAATGTTTTCACACAGTTTATATTTATCTCTAGTTCTGCCAGTTGGATATCAAGAGTGTTATGCAGGATTTTTTTTTTTTCGGAATTTCAACAAAGTATTTAGCCCATCTGTTCATTTGATCATTAACTTTAGTGAGAACTTTTCTATTACTGTTTATTATCAGTCCAATTGATTAATTGCCGGTCTCCCTGGCCCAAGGGTTAAACGACTTTCTCCGTAATCTCTTTTATCCACGTAGGGTAACGCAGCGTGCGAGAATTGGAAGCGGTTCTCGCCGCGTTGGTAACTTACGGATAAGTGAGCCGGCCGCTCAGAAAGCAATGGCAAACTGCTGAGCGTAATCTTGCCAAGAAATCAACGACAGCGGTAAAATGCTGGTATTGACAGCCATGTCCTGTAAAGGATATGGAAAAAAATTGATTAATTAATTTAGTGGCGAAGGATAATATGTAGTCAAATGTGCCCTCCCATTTTGACAAAAGGACGCTATATCGCTATACTATGGTCGTCGTGTTTTTTGGTTTGTTTCGTGGTATCTTCCGCAATTTAAATGCTCAGTGAACGGAAATGTACGTTATAATACCTGACTGTCTATCATGTTTGGTCCAAATCTTTTTTGTTTGGCACCGAATCAGTTAATCTGCGGTTGCCCTACACTGCTGCCATTTTGCTTCTCTTTCTTATCTAAATATTGTCTTTATCCGCCCATCTTCTTTAATAGTTTCGGTGTATTTTCATGGCTTCTGACTTTAGCAGCTCAGGTTGTGGTTTTGTTATTATTTAAATATGCATGTTTATTGTTCCTTTCTTCAATTTTAAATGGTTTCTGGTGTTATCCACGCTTAATGCATTCATCCTCGTATTCCAAGGATTTATATTAGCGTTCTAGTAGTGCTGTCTCTGCACATTTAGAAAGCATCAGAGCCACTCTTATCCGTGAAGGGCAATTCCTCTGTATGGTCCGATAACAACACTGTTTAACATGTGTTTAGAGATGTGTTGCTGTCCCATCTTGTTTTGGTTGATCCCATGATAGCTAATTTTATATTTCATTTTCTCTACCATCTTTGCTGTCTTTACCAATTCATACACAGTTCTAATATTCTAAAGTGCCACTTCCGGAGATTCCTAATTGAAAAGAGTTAAAGATGAGCCTATTTCAGCTTGTTTACCTGAGTATCCGTGTGTCCTTATGTAAAGACGTGTTCATGATTGATTGAAATTTGCAGCAAAATTTTGGGGTTGCCAAAAGCACGCTATCTCTCCTTAGTCATCTCTTGTAACGCGTATTAAAGGTCACAATGTTAATATTCTGATTCCCGTAAGAACTCCAGTAACACACGAGCGAGCATAGATTGTGTACAATTAATATTACAATGAACATGAGTGTAAAGTACTATGGTTCGCAACACCTAATTATCATGATTAAATTAGCACTCTAGTAAGGGCATTGTAATATTATGAAAGTATACTATCAGACAATATACGAGCGCAGTGGAGGGAGAAAGAGAAAACTAGAGACGCGTATCAAGAATTGACGGGAGAGAAAAACGGAACTGGATAGACAGAGGAATCCAACTGGTATCTACCCATTCGTTTACCAGATTTTAGTAAAGAGCAAAACAGAACACAATCATGAATATTAATAGACATGTTCAGCTTCGTAGCGAGAGAGCTAGAGAAAGAGAGAGAAGGAGTGATAAAGAGAGAGAAACGGGTGAGCCATTGCAGTATAGAAAGGAAAGCAGAGAGAGAGAGAGAGAGAGAGAGAGAGAGAGAGAGAGAGAGAGAGAGAGAGAGAGAGAGAGAGAGAGAGAGAGAGAGAGAGAGAGAGAATAACTAAAAAAAGTTGCTAACTCATTCACCAGTTTGCAGACATCATATCCAATGCTCCACAAAATGTTAATTAATTCTATTCTCGGGGAAATCGCCCTCAATTATCGCACTTCCTGATGCCCCGTTGACACCACCCCGCCATGTAGCGCCCACGTAAACACTTTCCCATAAATATCACACTCCAAGCTAACGTGCCGCACAAATAATGAATGATCACACTGATGGCCCAGTATCCAATGCTTGGACTCTCTAGCGTACAATGAAACATATACCAGGGAATCTATCCGACTGTAACAATTGCCACAACCAGTGAGATTTGATATCTGGCGCTGTACTCTGGAGACAGTTGCATTCATCGCCTCGTTAATAGTTCTTAGTGTAAAAAGGTAAAGGACTTTTACAAGTCTTGAAGTGTATAGGGTATAAGGTGCTAGCTCAGTAGTGTTTACACCAATCGGCACGCGTTGGGTGATGTCACCAATATCCCGTTGGTTGCCTTTACTTTCCAAAACATTTCATGGTACCTATTTTAGGCTGGGTAGACCTATGAGCCTACATCATTTTTATCCCCGTGTCGGTGAGGATTCGAACACATGACCAGCAATGATTTGTGCTAGCCGCTGGAATCATCATCCATCATCACCCAGTGCCTTGGCGGCTGGTGTGGGCGACCATGCCTCTTCATAAATTGCGATCTCCGACGGCATGGATCAGTTCGTCTTGCCAATACACAAGACAGTCAAGAATCTTCTCACCTTGCCTTCCCGTATCTCTCTTTCCTCTGCAATTCACGCTCAAAAACAAACTTTTTACAAGCTCATATTTTAAGAGTAAATTTCGACTCTTAAATTGAAATAGCAGCAAATTCCACCACACCTCAACACCCATATTACCAGAAATAAAATCCAGACTAAACACACTCTGATACGACACAAACCAGGCACATATCTAGCCTTGGAAGGCATGCTTACCCTCCCCTACGCTTAACGGCAAGTGTGGGGTTAGGTGAAGAGGCCACTGGGGACTATGCATTATACAATAGGCATACATGATGAACTTTCACTATGTATTCTCTGTTATGCTCACTGCTTTATGGGTCCCAAATTAGAAAGTTTACTTCCTTCTCTGTGTTTATCTCGTCTGCGACTTAACGCCCCTCTCGGTATGATGATATCGCCATTTCGGATCCCACTCCTAGAAGCCGATTTATCTGCAGTCCCAATTTAGTTCTAGCTGTGTATAATTTAGATTTGATTGTTTAGCTCTGGATATTTTTATCCTAACATCATAAACAATGCACACGCCTGTGCAACTCGGTTATTTATATATATCGTTTACAAACACGGGGACACATTGGGATAGTATCAGGAATGATTTGTTCAGATTTATAATGCACAACCACAGACTCTGAGTCACACGGAAAATGCTTGTATAGTGATTACATTATATTTAATTCATAAGATTTTTTTCGGTTTAGTTAGACACAGATCACACATACGTAGGGTAAAATATCATCATCATCATCATCATCATCATCATCATCATCATCATCAAGTGTCATGCCAGCTGGCGTAGGCGTTCATGTTTTTTCACAGATCTCGGTATTTGGTGTTCTGGATCAACTCTGCTGATGATATTCCTCCATACCACCATCTCAATCCATCCAGCATGATTTCTCTTGGTTTGCCTCTGCCTCTCTTCCCCTTGATCTTTCCAGTTATCTCGATGTTCTCCAATGCCTCTCTTCTCATCACAGGATCAATAAACCGGTTATCTCTTTCTTGTAGTTGTATATAAAGGTTTAGTCGCATTAGCCTCTTTCAAATAATCGTGATTAGTTACTCTGGCAGTCAAGGAATTCGCACTATTCGTCTCAGGAACCATATCTCTGTTGCTTCGAAGGTCTTTTCAGTTTTCTTATTTACATTCCAAGATTCACTGCCATACAGCAAAACAGGTTCTATATAGCACCACAGCACTCTCTTTCTTACATTCATTGATCGAGACGTATTGCATAAGATACTTTTCATTTTCTGAAATGCAGCTTTTGCCTGCCGTTTTCTGCTCATAATCTCTGTTGTGCATCTACCATCTGATATTAGAAATGCCCCTAGGTATTTAAAATTATCCAGTCGCTTAAGCATTGTCCCTTCTATTGTAATTTCACATTTTGGAGTCACCTTTTTCCTAGATATAACCATTATTACTGTCCCCTTTATATTCAAGGAGAGTCCTTTCTTTGCACACTCTCCTATAACAATGTCCAAAATTGTAGACTTTTTTTTTTTTTTTTGCATTTTCTGCCATCAAAACTATATCATCTGCATCACGTATACTGGTTATATTGTAATCCCCTTTCAGTATTCCTTTCTTCTGTTTGATCTCTCTCATTATTACTTCGCTAAAGAGAGAGAAGAGATAGGGTGACAAAACACATCCCTGTAGTACTCCTCGCTTTGTTTTTTTCATAATATTCCTCTTTATTCTCCATTTCAATTGCTGCTTTTTTATTCCAATAAATATTCTTTATTATTCTGAGATCTGTCCCATCAATGTTGATTTATTTCAACATTTTAATCAGTTAATCACGTAATGTGTATATTACACTGTTTGTAAAATATACCAGGAGGAAATTAACATGCTGATAGGCTTGCGGCCGGTGATACTCTGAAAAGCTAAGAAAGCAATGGGCCGGGCTTAATAACTAGATGCTGTCTGAGAGTCAGGGCGATGAAAGGAATAAATGATGACCAGACTGCAAGATCGTCAGGTCAAAAGGGATGAAGCCAATCAAGAATACAATGCATGGGGGTGGGGGGGGGAGAGAGAGAATAATAGTCACTGAACACAGAACAGGTGCCGTAATCCTCTACAAGCTCAATGAGATACTGAAGAGGGAATCCGAGCACGTATGTAATGAATTATTCAATGTGCAGTGAGGATAATGTGTCGGCTAACTTGAGTGAGTACAGTAGTAACAATCCCTGCCACCAGCAGATACATAAACTGGTGCACGAGCATACACAAGGTCCATATACTAAGAAGAAGACATACGAACCCATAGATGAATAGACAGATAGATGGATGGACGGACGGAAGGACGAACGATTGGACGGATTGATGGATGGAGAGATACAATAAGGGCTGGGTAGGTGAATTTGGTTTGAATAAGACAGAAGATCCCAAATATACCAGTGACGCAGTGGTCAGGTCTCGCTATCCGAGGGTCGTGTTTCGTTTCGGCTTCTTCTTTCTGTTCATGAGTGCAATGCTTTCGAAGACCCCTTGGGGTGGTCTCTGGAGTGTGGGAGTTCCTGCTCTGTACGAGGCTTTCGACAGGTGGCCAGCCTATCTGCGGAAAGAGACGGGGCAAGATGGGATAGCAGCTGGTGCACTGAGGTCGAAGCCCTGACATTTAACACCGTTTAATTCTTTTAAGACAGACAATGTGGATTTGTAGAGGGAAATGGCACAAGCCAGATTCTCAGTGCACTATTTAACAAAATGTTAAAGACATAAACACGGGTATGTATTTATGATTCATAGACTAAACAAACAACAGCCATCAGAATAAACAACCATTTAGAAACATTTCAGTGAAGGCTGTCTGACAAGGATGTGTGCTTTCACCTGATTTGTTTTCATTATCCAATAAGCATATCATGCAATCCATAAAACATATGTCAGTGACCCCTCTTGTTTGCACATACTTTGCACATATTTCTTTACACCCTCCCACGTTTCACATACCTCCCTGGATAAGATGTTCAGGAGGAGAGAGGGGAATTGTGCAGGGCAGGGGCAAAGAGACAAGGGAGAAAGACAGTCCTCCCTTTGCACATCCCCGCCCACCCACTGAACCCCCCCCCCCCCCCCCCCGTTTTTTTTTTATTTTGCACATACCAAAAGCTTTGAACGCAGGGTAATCCACAATGGACTAATTATTTGCGTGTGGTTTAGCCATTACCAGTGTCCCTCGCCATCACGCCGACCCACTCCGACAAAAGTACAGGTTCTATGAAGCACTTCGACACTCCTTTTTCTCTTTGCAGTTGACATTTTATTGGTCAGCTTGTTTTAACTCTTGCGAAAGGCTACCTTCGCCATAACGCTTCTAGGCATCCCTCCCCCCTCACCCCTCACCCCCAAATCAGATGTTATGACTGTCCAGAGATAGTTGTAACGGTTCAATTATTTAAAAATATTCCGTTTTGCCTATATATTACATTGAAGTATTTCTTTCTTCCTAGAGACGACCATAATATGTGTCTCTTATAATATGCGTCTTCTTACAATTTAATTATGACCCTAGTTGTTCGCTGTGTACAACAACCGCATCTACTAAATGTTGCAAATCCTGTTCATTGTCTGCAATAAGGCTGATTTACACACATTTAAGATTTCACTGGAGTTTAGTCAAGAACCGATATCACAGCACTCAAGATATGCCCTCTGTGATTGTTGAGCAGAAATCGAATTTGTGCATGTTATATGGAACCAGTCGTGTAACCTGGACGATTGGTCACGAATCCTGGACAATTGTTTGCGAATCCTGGACAATTGGTCGCGAATCCTGGACAATTGGTCGCGAATCCTGGACAACTGGTCACGAATCCTGGACAACTGGTCACAAACCATGGACAACTGGTCACGAATCCTGGACAACCGGTCGCAAACCCTGGACACTTGATCGCGAATCCTAGACGACTGGTCACGAATCCTGGACAATTGGTCGCGAATCGTGGACAACTTGTCACGAATCCTGGACAACTGGTCACGAATCCTGGACAACTAGTCACGAATCCTGGACAACTGGTCGCGAATCCTGGACAACTAGTCACGAATCCTGGACAATTAGTCGCGAATTCTGGACAACTGGTAATCAAGCAAAAAGCGTTTGAGTTCTCAGATGTGTGGTTGTAAAGGAGAATGCTCAAAATGCATTAGAAAGTCAAAATGAGTAATCTAAATGGTTTAAAAGAAGCTAACGCACAGAAACAACTTATTACAAACACATAAAGAGTGTATGTGTTCCACATTCTGTGAAGGACTAGAACATGTTGCAACAACTGGAGAGATTTGTAGCTAGTAAGACAGAGGAAGACCGCCAGAGAAGATTCTCGACAGTCGCTGGTCATGTTACGGAAGAGTGTCAGCACACGAACTGATGCATGCTGTTGGAGATCGCATGATGTACAGAAGTATGTATGCTGTGCCCACGTTGGCTACCCAAGCATTTTTTTTTTTAAATCCGCCTTGATAAGAATTCGAACACGTGACCACGAGGTCGGCAGGCAAATATGCCAGCCACTTCGCTATCACCCCGGCCCTCCTTAATATCTGTAAGACCACTACAAATTCTAATGTGTATCCGTTGACTGTGAAAGAATCTTTCGCACGGATTTGTGTGAATTGGAGGGCAGATTTCGGAGCAAGAACCACGGATCTGGCGTATCGTGTGCACTCTGCCCTTGACCAGAGAAAAATGTGCCCCGAATACGATTAGGTGGTCTTTTTTGTGCCGAAGGAAATTAACAGCAAACGTGTCCAGGCATTTAAACGTCAACGGAACTCGTAAAGACGAGAGAATTAATTATTCTGAGGAGGGCAAAGAGATACAGAGTGATCAAGTGGTGGGAGTGGAAAAATTGTCTGCAGTTGGGAAATTTATGAGAACTGGAAGAGAGAAATGAAGGTGAACACTTGGGAAGGGAATAATATTTGGAAGATTGGAGACGAGAGGAGAGTGGGAATACGTGAGGATTATATAGAATAAGTTGATGTATGAGTGCGTGTGTGAAGGAGTGGTACGGCGGTGATGTGGTGCGCCAGCGTTTGTGGTGCCATCTTCAGTCTCTGGGATACGCAGTGGTGTAGAGACTAGACTCTTGCCTGCCGGCCACGTTTGTGGTGCCATCTCTAGTCCCAGGGATACGCAGTGGTGTAGAGGCTAGACTCTTGCCTGCCGGCCACGTGGTCATGGATTCGAATTCCATCGGGGGAGGATTTTTTTTTTATTATTGACAGGACGACCCAGACTAAAATGGTCTTGAGAAGTAAAGGCGACCGGTGTTATACAGGCGACGATACCCAGGAAATGTCGATTTGTCTATAAAAATATCGGTCTAGCATAATATATTCAATGCACCGTGAGGTACAGGGTGTATTTTTAATGACACATTAATGTGCAGTGTTTGGAAATATTGCCGGTCCAAGTTTTGTATTCAACGTCTGTAAAGTTCATGCAACATAAAAGATAAATACAAAACTGGGATCGGTAATATTTTCAAACACCGCACAGTCATTAAAAATACACTCTATATGTACGCTCGTAAATTGGTCGCTTATTTGTTTGCTGATATCTAATATATGAAATTGGAAAATATATGTGTCTGGGTTTGCACGTATGTGAAGGATACCAACGATTGTCTCACAGAGGAAATCATAGTCATTTTTCTCATGCATGAGTTGAAGTCAGCGTGAATCATTTGAAAATGGTTAATTGCTGATGACGCTGACATGTGTTAAGTTCTGTTCTTTAATTCGATCACAGTAGGATAGTTAATTCTGATATGTAACTGACTTTTGAATCTGATACATCTCAACAACAATTACATTCCAACCTTAGTCAGTGATGTGAAGTCGTGGCAGCTAGTACACTGCTAACCAATACAATAATCAAAGGTTCAATCCCCTGTTTTGGCAGTATTTTAACGTTCTCGGGCCAGGGAAATGAAATGACGGTGGGAGGTTGAATAAACATAATAATAAATAACAATATTAAGATTGCGTTAAAAATATGTAATAAATAAGTTATGCCACACAACTCAAATCCGACGCTTCATGTTGGTCTTAATAACCTTTTTCTAAAAACAGTACAACGAGGGGAAATTTCTATTGTAAATAAAAACATCATTTAGCCTTATTAGAAACGGATAATGTTAGCTACTACAAATCATCATCATTAAGTGCCCTGCCAGCTGACGTAGGCGTCCATGGCTCTCCACAGATCTCGGTCTTTGGTGTTCTGGATCAACTCTGCTGATGATATTCTTCCATGCCACCGTCTCAATCCATCCAGCATCATTTCTCTTGGTCTGCCTCTGCCTCTCTTCCCCTCGATCTTTCCAGTTGTCAAGATGTTCTCCAATGCCTCTCTCCTCATCGCATGACCAAAGAAAGCTGTTTGTCTCTTTTTATTGGTGTATATAACACTACAAATAGCTGTAAGTATATCCACGGGTTTAATGTTGGAATAAAATTATCATTGAAAAGGCTAGAATGTCAGCATTACGAGATATTTGATAAAACATGTATGAACGAGAATTTACACATAATGTGACTCACGGAGTATAAAACTTAATTGTAAAGACGTGCATGTAGAGCTATGTAAGATGCGTGGAGGATATTGTTCTTTTGAAAAGAGCATAAAGAAGCACTAAAACAGGGTCATTTGACAAGTCAGAGTTTTTTATTGCCAGGTCAATGACCCGTATTCTCCGGTAGGATTAGGAACCCTGCGCCATCTTTGGTCAGTCATGACGAATCAATATAACATAATCAATATGTCTTGTCAGATTCTACGAACTAAGTGTTATTCTTGGTCAGTCATGACGAAGCCGTGTAACATAATCAGTATGTCTTGTCAGATTCTATGAGCGAAGTTATATTCTTGGTCAGTCATGACTACCTAGTGTAACTAAATGCGTGTTTAAGTCAAATTCTTGGAGCGATGTGTATATCTTGACGAACTAGTGTAACAAATTGCCTGGTTCTAGATATATATTTGGGCAGCGATGCGTCATTCCTACTCAATCATGACAAATCCGTCAAAGTTAACCAGCGATTCTTGTTAGGAAATAATGCTGTTGATGAACTAAATGTCCTGAGATTCACTGCCTTCCATGAATTCCTCTCATCCTAATAAAAAGAAAAAGTTCACATAGACGACGTTGAAAGTAGTTCTTCATATTTACAAGATAGAAAGTAAGACGTCCTCTCACATCTGTATTTGCTGCTGCTATAAACGAGTGTTATATATCCCCTATTCTTTGCATTCGAACTCTTTAACACTTGCAGTGGCTAACTGCTACATCTCTAGTTTTATATTGTCCTTCAACCTTCATGCAAAACACATAATTTTGCATTCCCGCACAAGACATTATGAGGTATTTACTCAAACCGCTTATGTTTTTTTGTTCGTTTCAGATTTCTCATTATTGATGTGAACTGTAGGTGTGTGTTGTTTGATCCTATTTTGATCAATTCTTCCTGATCTATTCTGACCTTGCTCCATCGTCGTTTCGCAATTTTTTTAATAATTCGTGTTGCTACGTGTAGATTCTGAAACAATATAATCGCTTGTGGACATTGCAATCTCTGGGGAAAATTGGAAAGAGGGTTTTACAGTTGATTTGTTCTTCAGAAAATTTTCTCCGTCATTACGCATTGTATTACACTTCATCGATAAAAAAAAAGTGTTGTATCATTCAAAATTAAATTATATGGAAAGAAATATACATTTTTTAGGGGCTGAACTTTGCTCCTCCCGAATTTTTTTTTTCTTGTGCATATCTCCTCTTTTTTCTTCCTTAATATCAATTGCCTTTATGTAACATAAAGGTTTTGTTTCATATTTCCTTGGAGAATCATTATAGTTCGTTGTGTAAATGAGTCATTTATGGTATTATACCACAACGTCTGCTTCTTTCTTGATTGAACAGTCATTTCTCACATCTCACGAGATCAAACATAAATCGTTTTTTTTTCTTTTCTTTTAGCTGTTTATTTGGTTGAATGGTTGTGAATCATCATTGTGAGTTTTAAACCTTAAGTCCGCTGCCATGTCGTTCAGGCTGTCTATGCTCTGGAAAGAGCTTGCATCTATCAGAGTCAGGTTGTCGTAGAAACTTCTTTCACGACTCCATAACTATAGTCTGTTCACATTTGGTGCCTACATATAAACATCCATATCTCAGTAACCAACTGAGGGAAAATTATGAGATGTAGCATATAACCTTATCATTATGTCCACCCAACAAAAAAATTTTGTTCTAGAAATTGTACAGCAGATTTCAATGTTTGTTTGTATGCGGTATATATTTTACGGGTCAGAGATTAAGTCCATATTTTTAAATGTATTACACCTTCACCCAGACACATCCGCGCTTTTTGAAAAATTTTCTCGTGGTACACGTTATGGCACTAACAGCGTGCAGTTAAATGGGAGTGTTCAGAGGTGTCGTCAATTTGGGTTCTTTCATGAAACGTGATTATATAAATAAATCTTACCATTAATACAATATTAATAGCTAATATTTCAATGTGTGAATATTGTTAAATGGGATTGAATGTGAAATTCTGTACACTTCAAAGCATCGCTATGAAGTTGTACACATATTTTTGTCAAAAAGCGGATCGCAGGAAACTGTCTCATACTTTTACACATCTCGAAAAAAGAACAGTGCATGCATTGGGTTTGAGTAAACGGTCATTTCGTCGATGGGTGCAAGAATCTGGAATGAAACCAACACGCGATAAGCAAACGGTAGGTAGAAAGGCAATTGTAGACAGCTTTGACAATGATGTCATAATGCGAGCTATTATAAACATGCTGGATGCACACACAAAAAAGTGACTGTAAGAAAACTTAGGGTTTGGTTGAGAAAGAACAATGACATAGAGCTATCCAAAACAACTTTGTGGAAAATTATAAGGAGATTAGGCTTCACTTTTAGAAATTACAAATGAGGTAGACATATCCTTTGCGAGCAACCGCATTTAGGAGCCATGAGAAGCAGATATCTGCTTCTCATGGCTCCTAAATGCACTTACTCGCAAAGGATATCTCTACCTCCTTTATACTTTCTAAAAGTGAAACCTAATCTGCTTATAATTTTCCACAAAGTTGTTTAGGAGCCATGAGAAGCAGATACCTACTTTAAATAAGGGAAATGCGCAATGGAAATTATGACATAATGTATTTGGATGAAACGTGGATCAATGCGCACCACACAAGTGAAAAGTGATGGCAATCAGTGGATGGACAGATAAAGCGATATGTGCCCAGTAATAAAGGACAGCGTTTGGTCATAGCCTATGCTGGTAGTACTCATAATGGCGTACTACAGAATGCTGGACTCCTGTTCGTATCAAAACATACATACAATAGGGATTATCATAATGAGATGAATGGTAATGTATTTAAAGATTGGCTCGAGAATACAGTACTTCTATCCCTTGATAGACCGTCTTGTCTAATCATGGACAATGCATCATATCACAAAGTTATTGCCCAAGAAGACATAATACCTACAGCATCGAGCACGAAGAAAGCAATAAAGATATGGTTCCGAAGGGAAAATATACCATTTTCAGATACATATTTCAAGCTACAGTTGTTGTTCCTTGTAAAACAGGCGCAAAAACGCAAGAAATATCAAATCGACAAGTTGATAGATGAGCATGGCCATAGGTGCTTGAGACTTTCACCGTGCCATTTTCATTTAAACCCTGTATAACTTTTGTAGGCTAAATTAAAAGGACAGGCGGCAGCTGACAACACTACATTCAAATTGTCTGACATCAAGATACTAACTCAGTCCGCGCTATTAAATATTGATAAAAGTTACTGGAAAAAATATGAGAACCATGTGTTGAAAGAGGAAAAGGACTATTGGAGAAAGAATGGACTGAATTTTATGCAACCGAGAGCAGTCATCAATCTATTGAAATCGTCCGACACAGATTAAGCTCTGGGCAGATCGCAGAACTTAATCCACGTGCACACTTACTAGGATATTTTGCTCTAACTATTCAGACGAATTGCAGGCCCTAAACATTACAGAATCAGCACAATGCCAATGGCAACAGTTTGTATTCCATAGTGATGAATTTTCAGTTCTGCAAGCTCTCAACGGTGACAAACAACTGGTATTGGAAAAAAAAAAACACCAAACGCATTGAATACCAACAGAAGAGTAATATTGCGGTGGGAACTGACATAGTGTGGCATTCCAAGAAACGTGAGAACAAACACGTTGTCAAATGAGGCGACAACACACGAGCATACGAACCAATCTATAAACTTCAATGAAAAGAGGACCAACATCTTGGCCGTTAAGAAAGAAGCCCACTACAGAGATATTCACAGCTATAATCGTCGTGCAGGTAATAATCATGTTCCGTCTCTAAACAGTAAACAACAGAGTAGACAATCTTTCACGAAGACTCAAATCGGTTCTGTCACCAATGTGCACGTGTGAACAAACTACACAGACAGCCGAGGCGATCCTTAAAATTGACACATTGTGACTAAATTGCGGTGTCATCTATTGTCACTCCATACGCACATAAACGTACAGCTGATTGGAAGCCATCACGAGCTCCATATAAAAAGCCAAATGCATCCTAGTAACATGACTCCTTGTGTACACATTATTAACAAGAAGCTGAAGAAACAAGAAGAAAATGAAATATAAGGTAAGAAATATATTCCTTCTACTTTCCAGTTCAATTCCTTTTCGGCTCCACATTATTTACCCCATGCCTCTGTAAATTCTGTCTTTACTTATATTACATATACATGCCATGCGGGAGTGCGCTGGAATGAACAGACTGATAGGCTAGCAGGGAATGCACCTCTTGGTGGCAGATTGCTTATGGACAAGGGGACGTGCTCGTGCGCTTGTGGGACCAGGTGGAGAAGGCTGAGGAACAGATTGAGAACCCATATGTGGAAAGAATGAGATTGCCGGTGATCGCAGGGGTTCTGGAAGAATCTCAAAACTGAGAGGGAAAACTAGGAGAACTTTAAATCAGATAGCGGTGGGAACGATTAGTAGTGTGACTCTTCGCTGGCTGTTGACCGAGGGGACGGAGCACGTACGGGAATGTCCTGAGTGCAGTGATGTCGGTTCTTAACTCAACTCAATCAACATGTACATTGCACCCACTCCCATAAGAATCTGGACACGCCTTATGTCGTCACCGGAATTGAGGTGCGGTACTGTAAAACAAGCGTATTAGCGTAAATTCACTAGTTTTTCGCCAAAAACATCAAAGAAATGTCGCCGCTTTCCATGATTTAAGTTGCCTTTTGACCTATCAATGGCATATTGCTTGGGTGGGGGTAAATATAAGAGGGCAGGAAAAATTTCATAATGATGCAATAGACAGTTTTCAAAATAATTGATCGTGAATGAAGGCATTCATTTCTGGACAGACTATAGCATGGTGTCCAGAATCTGTTCGGCGGTCGTGAAAAGAACGTCGCCCATTCAGCACAAGGACCTGCTACATGATGATGGATACGCTGGATGTCCTTGTCATTGTGACGTATATCTTTAATGTTTTTAGTAAATGTCCATGCTTGTGTATGTCTTACGAAACATGAATCGCATGCTCTTTTTTTGTTTTAGTATTATCTCTGTATCATGCTCCCTGTGTGTGGCTCTCTCTCTCTCTCTCTCTCTCTCTCTCTCTCTCTCTCTCTCTCTCTCTCTCTCTCTCTCTCTCTCTCTCTCTCTCTCTCTCTCTCTCTCACTATATATATATATATATATATATATATATATATATATATATATATATATATATATATATATATATATATATATATGCGCGCGCGTGCGAGTGTGTGTGTGTGTGTGTGTGCCAAATTAAGTGATTTTATCTATTCCAAAATCCTCAAGGTTAATTTGTTTTCACCATTAGAGGCGTTTCTGCTCTTCAGTTGTTTACTGCAGTTTTGTGAAGAGTAATCTAATTGCATTTTTATATTTAAAGAATTATGTTTCCTATCATGTTTTATATATATATATATATATATATATATATATATATATATATATATATATATATATATATATATATATATATATATATAAATTCACATTCCAGTCCACTGTTTTGGCCAGTATGCTCATAGCATGTACTTCTTAATGTAATGATTTGAATGTAGAAGTATGTGTTGTTTTTTTTTATTCTTTTCCTTCCTACCGTTGTGTTGTAAATTTCTTCAATCATCCTGGCATTGTTCTTGTTGTTTCTTATAACAGTATAATTGTATTACACGAGTGCTTACAATTTTTTTACACAACTCAGTTGGGCTACCACTTTTTCTTCTTAGTCTTCCTCCGTGATTTCCATCATTAGAATATTATCTTCATTATTGACGTCAACAAGATAGTATTTCTTCATCATATCTTATTCTAGTAAGAAAGGTCAATAACGGCTCCTTTTGCGCACCTTAAAGCGAATGGTATATATGGTGCTAACCCCATAGCTTGAATAGACCAATATGTACTCCATAAGTGATGCGGTAGGAATGACACCTGACACCCAGAACATTTCCTGGTACCCATTTTAACCTGTGTCCACCTGGGAGCCCAGGTCAATTAAAAAAATTCTGTTTCGAAGAGGATTCGAACATGTGATAGCGGACCAGCAGGACAGAGTGCTAGCTACTGCGCTACCGCAGCTGTCTGTTGTTATAGTAAATACAGTCAGGGGCGAACCCTTTTACGTGCCTTAAGGGGCATTAGGCATATGATGACAGACCCATGTTGTTATAAACCAGTTGGCACTCCAGGGGGGGGGGGGGGGTCAATCACTTTCCCAAGACATTTCCTAGTACCATCGTTGGACACTGTAGAGGCTGTGTTCTGAGCATGAGTCAATGTATATACCTCCATCCTGATCGCGAACGGCATATTTCAATAGACGTGAAAGGTATATTCCAAAGACTTGGGGGAAAGTACACAATCTTGTTTCACTCCGCTCTTGATTTCAAGCTCTTCTGAAATTGCACCATCAAACTTTATTGTGCATTTCTGCCTGTGTGGAAAGATTCCACAGACTGTAGAGGCTGTGTTCTGAGCATGAGTCAATGTATATACCTCCATCCTGATCGCGAACGGCATATTTCAATAGAAGTGAAAGGTATATTCCAAAGACTTGGGGGAAAGTACACAATCTTGTTTCACTCCGCTCTTGATTTCAAGCTCTTCTGAAATTGCACCATCAAACTTTATTGTGCATTTCTGCCTGTGTGGAAAGATTCCACAATTGACAGAAGAGTTGGCGACCAGCTGATCATTTCTAGCGTCTTGAACAGACCCTCACGACTGACCAAATCGAATGTCTTTGTGAGATCGATGAAAGCAATAAACAGAGAGGGACGGGAGGAGATTCTGTTCACGGTATTTTTCTAGCAACTGTCTCTATAAGAATATCATATCAATGGTAGACTTGTTCCGTCGAAAGCCACACTGTGATTCGGGGTAGACTTGATCTCCTAGTTCTTGAAGTAAGTGCAAAACAATGCTGGCAAATACTCGTATTTTTCCAACGATACAAAAGTGAAATGCCCCTATAATTGTTACACCCCGATCCCCCGTGTTCTTGTACAATGTTATGATCCTTGAATCTTTTCAATCCTGTGGGTCCTGTCCTTCTCGCCAGCATAGCTCTATTGGCTGGTGGATTTGTAGAGTGAGGTTGTCTTTCCCACGCCTAATATCATCTGATGGAATCGCATCCTTACCGGGGGTCTTGCCAGAAGGAAGTTCCTTGATCACATGCTTGACTTCTGTTATGGTGGGTACTGTGTCCTGTTGGTCAAGAGTTGCCATAATCTTTATGGTGTTGATAGTCCACCAGTTTGTTCTTGCTTGAGTAGAGCTCCAAGTAGTGCTCTATCCATCTTTCCATTCTTATCAGTGATAATTTCAACAATTAAGGTTTTTAGTCGTGCACTTCTTTTCGTCATTGGACCTCATGCCTTATTTATCCCTTCATACATGCCCCCCTTATTGTTTCCCTTAGTGTTTCCCTTATCACTTGCATTTTGAATGCACTCACATAACTTGATCCAGTAGCCGTTTTCACACTGTTTGGCAACCTTTTGTAATCCATTCTAGCTTGATTCAGCTCACTGTTTCACGTTTTTCTTGCATTGTTTCTTATGAGAGCTATCTTCTTTTTATGAATCAAGGGCTGCACTATCTGGCTGTTTGTCGCAAACCAGTCCTGCCTCATATGATCCACAGTGCCATAAACTCCTGCCGCTGTTTTATAAAGTTTCCTTAAGTATAACCCATTTTTCACTTGCTGTACAATTTTCTGGTGTCTTCAAGTTACTGTAGGAATTCAAATCCGTATCAGAATCTTTGATGTTGATAACACTAATCGTGGGGATAAATTTGTGTTTATCTGTGTAGATTCTCTTTTTCTCAATCTAACCCTTACAACAACTAAAGAATAATCAGTATCACAGACTGTATCTTCGAGTTAATGATGTTTGATTCAAATGTTTTCTCCATGTGATGATGAAGTCCAGTTGGTTCAAGTGGCCAGATATTAGGTGTTTCCATGTCACATATGCCGCTCTTTTGCTTAAAAAAAATATACAATAATAAGTTTCTGATACGTAGGTCGTTTTGATGCAATTCTCCAGCAGACTTTGCCTGTTTTCATGTTGTATTTTTCAAGGTACATTGGCCATAAACTCGAATCCTTCCCTACACGGGCATTAAAACATCCAGCATGTCAGGGTCTTAAACTTGGCTCGCTAACCTAACACATGTGATACAGTACAAGTACAACGTGATTTGACTTGAGACTCAACGACACAACGTTCAATGGATTTATTTACAGATCATATACAATACGATGATCACTACAAGACATACTTTACACTTCAATACACTTACATACACAATACAGCTCACAGTCTATCTCTCAAGATGTCCAGACACTCGACTTTCAGGCACAGAAACCACACAACGCCTTTCTCTCATCATGCGTCCAGTCGAGTCGACGTCCCAGAGCTGTCTCCCTATAGCTCGCAACTTGCCTCCCACCCGAAGTGGCTTCACGAGGCATGCGTGCGTCTTGCGTCGTCCTTGCCTGACCGCTGGCCGTCTCGTCAGCCAGCAACCTCGCAGGCAGGTAACTACTACTCGCCTGGCGGCGTAACGAAGTTACGGCATCCCTGCTGGGGACTAAGTCGCCTGGCGGGCGTAACGATGTCACTGCATCACTGCACTATTCTAGACTCTGACATGCTCCCCCGGCAACTTCATGAAAGATGTCATCTTTCATGTATAATATATGTACATACTGGGTTAATATTTTAACCTTGTCAGAGTCAACCCTTCTGTTGTTATATACATTGGTATCAGAATACATAGAAATACACATCTGCCATAGAAACATATAAGAAATGGAAGTTGTATTCAACGACATGTGGTGTTCAACCTTTAACACTTGTCAGGCTTCATCCTCTCGATGGCTGATTACCTCAATTGCATTATTGACCCAGTCAGATCGGTAGTACCAGCTTCACGCATCTACCTCGCAGCCTCCAAAAACAACGTAATAAGATGGTTCTTGAAACAAAAACCATCTGGCTAGACCGAAATACGGCTTTTACATAAGTCGCATTAAACGCTCAAACCCTGACCTCATTTGGCCAGGAGCTCTTGTGTTGGTCTGCAATGTCGGTACCACTCTACCATGCCCAGTAGATGGCTTCCTGGTCTGTTAACAATCTGGCAACAACATGGCTATTTATATACAACACATTACAGTATACATTTCAAATTATGGCCCTTTGTGTAATGATGTAATAACAATTAAATGAAAGGGGAATAACTTCAAAATTTATGAAATATAATATTTTACAATAATTATTCTATTTCTTAGCGTCATCGCTTGATGTTTCTTCATACTAACGAGAAAAAGTCGGTAGTATGAATACATTAATCAAGATATGATTCTAAGATTACACTACATAAATATATAAACACACAATTCGTGTATTCAACTTTGTTGATTCCTAAAGATTTTAGAATCGTCATAGCTTTTTAAACTTTTATTTGTCGTCTGCTAATTTTGCTCTAAATTTCTAACTAATCCGGAAGTACACACGAACACTAAACAGCTGATGTTGAAACTTGTAGAACACACTTGTTCCGGTCTGATGTAGTTACGGAATGTACAATGTTCTAATAGTTCATGTGTTGGATGTTTTCACTCTAAAACCTTCTGGATTTCGATTGACTGCAGTGGTGTAGCTGTCAATGTTTAGGTCACACTTTCACACACGGATTTAAAATATCACTGGAAAGTTCCACACGCAGATACCACTGTCAAATTGGATAGTTCGCTTACGGTAAGTTTTGAGCGAATGTGGCACTGTTCTTGTTTCGTAATATATACAATTAATAAAGTTCGCTTTCTACCACACACTACACAATTATACACGACAATCACTACATTAATTAGTAAAATAAGAACACTATATATATTGGGAGTAATCCCCTATCACATCACATAGTAGACTTTACACAGCTTTTTGTGAATGGAAAAAAAATATTCACTGATGGATGGCTGTGTTAATCTGAGTGTATTTTACACACTGCACTCAGACATTGGTGCTTACTGGGTCGGTCGGACAACGGGACAAAAGATCGGCAATCGTGTTGGTTCTGCCTGGGATATGTCGAACCTCGAAGCTGTAATCTTGGAGCTTAAGAGACCAGCGCGCTACCATCTGGTTTGAAGGTACACCTGAATTTATAAATCGCAACGGGCTGCTGTCAGATTCCACAATGAAATGGCGTCCTAGAAGGAATCTGGACAATTTAGTTATACCCACCACTAAAGCTAGGGCTTCCAACTGAGGTATTGACCAAGCCCGTTCTCTGGGTTTCAGTTTCCTGGAGACGAAGTACACAGGGTGAAGGATGTTATTGTGCTCTTGCAACAAGACTGCTCCAATCGCCACGGAGCTCGCGTCTGTACGCAATCTGAAAGGTAAATGGAGATTGGGCAATTTCAGGATGGGATTGTGTAAGCTATTATCAGAAAAACAAGATAATACTTTACGGAATGCAAATTTTAGGCATTCATTGCTTACAATTTTCTCCGGTTTATCTTTTGTTAGTAAGTTAGTAAATACTTCGGTCAGTTCGGAAAAATCAGGAATGAACTGCCGGTAATAATTTATCAGTCCCAACAAACTTCTGACTTGCTTTTTCGTAGTCGGAAGTGAGAGTTTTAGTATCTTGGACACAATGTTATCGTCTGTCGTGACAAAGCCATTGGATATTTTGTACCCCAAGAAGGATATTTCCTGGTAGGCTATGTCTACTTTCGCAGGCTTTACCGTCAGTCCGTGCTGTCTAATGCGTTCAAATGTCTGTTCTAATGTCTTTATGTGGTCTGTCATCGTCTCTGTGTGAACACAGATGTCGTCTATATAGCAAATTATGTTAGGTATATCTACTAGTAAAAGTCGTGTCATACGTACGAATGTGGCTGGGGCATTGACAAGCCCAAATGGAAGTTTGCACCATTCGTACAGTCCCCAAGGTGTGGCAAATGCTGTCAGATGTCTGCTCTGTTCGTCTACCGCTATTTGCCAGTAATCCTTTAGTCATGTCTACCTTCGTAAAGAACCTAGCGTCTGTCAGTTCTGTCAGTAGATCGTCAGAGTTTGCCATTGGCTCCAGATCTAGAAGAGTTATCTTATTGAGCTTTCTATAGTCGACACAGAGTCTTATCGTGTTGTCCTTTTTGCGTACTATGACCATTGGAGATGAGAAGTCTGATTGGGATCGTCTTATGATGTTGTTTTTCTCTAAGTTGATGATCTCCTGATGTAAATGTTCTTTGTAATGTAATGGAATGGTGTATGGTCTGCATCTTATGGGTGTGTTTGATGTGAGTGTGATGTGATGCTGTACTAATTCTGTTTGTCCTGGGTTGTTCGAGAAGATGGTGTTGTACTGTTGTATTAGCTGTTTGCAACTGTCTGTTTCTGCTTGAGTTAACTTTGGGTTGATTTTGATCTCCTTCAAGCAGTTTGTCGTGTCTAATGCAGGTGTTGGAATTTCGTCACTAGCCTCGTCATCTTCATGATCTATTATCACTGTACAAGCTGTTGTATCGTCTTGTTCGTTGTCTCTGTTGTAGTATGGTCTTAGCATATTTATGTGGAATATTTTGTGTTTGTCTTTTATTTGGATCTCGTAGTCTACAGGTGAAATCTGTCTCGTCACTTTAAAAGGTCCCTGCCAAGAATCAGTCAATAAGTGTCTGTCACTAGGTAATAGAAGAAGAACGTCCTGTCCAGGTGTCAACGTTATTGTCCTGTTACCTTTGTCAGCATACTGTCTATAAGTAGCACCAGATAATTTTAGTGCATTCTTTGCAATTATACAAGATTTGATGATTCTTTCACGCAATGATGTAACGTATACGTATGATGATATGGGTTTAAGTACTGGAGTAGAGTCAGTTAACATTTGGTGATAAATAGTCAATGGGCCACGTGGTTTGGCACCATAGATAAGTTCAAAAGGAGAGAAACCGGTACTAGAATGTGGTACCTCACGATAAGCAAAAAGAATAGCTGGTAGATATACATCCCAGTTATTGGGGTGCTCTTGCGTGACTTTTGCAAGCATGTGCTTTAAATCGCCGTTAAATTTTTCTATAATTCCACTAGAGTGAGGATGGTACGGGGAATTGAAACATTGCTTCACTCCCAACATTTTGGTGAAAGCTTGGGTAGATGCGGCGATAAACTGAGTGCCCCTATCTGATTGGATAGTGTCTGGAAATCCTATCCGAGAAAAAATATGGAAGAAAACTTCCATTATATCATTGGCAGTTATGTTCTTTAGCGGAATAGCTTCCGGCCAGCGGCTACATTGATCAATGACAGTTAGAATATATTTATTCCCTCTAGTTGTTGTATGATTGAGAGGGCCCACTATGTCGACAGATAATTTTCTCAAAAGGTCGACTGGCTAAGTCAGTAACTTGTAACTTTGCCTGTGGGTGTTTACCTTTTTTTACCAGTTTTTGGCAGATGTCACAACTTCTGCAATATTGTTTAATGTCATTGCAAAATTTGGGCCAATGAAACTGTGTTAATAATCTTGATCTGGTCTTAGCGTATGCCATATGCCCTGCAAGAGGTATATCATGGGCAAGATGTAAGGCTTGCTTACGATAATTAGTTGGCAAAACAGTTTGCTCTGTTGTGTTGTCACCTCTGGTATAATACCTAGTGAGGATATCATTTTTCACAGCAAAATGCCATTTTGCATTCTTGGTTACCTTTGGCTTTTGGCCGATCAGATTAAAATATTTTGACAATGAAGGGTCAGCCTTTTGAGCTGTTACAAACGTCTCCTTCATGGTGTTAGTAGGTAGTGATACTGGGCTAAGCATTTGTATAGCCTCAGTTTGATTACTTTCATCTTGCACTCTAGCAGTAGATCTAGTTACTGCGTTCACACATTCAATGATATCAGATGGTGATGAAACAATGTTATCAATGATGTCATGAGATCTTAGTGCTACATTAGCTACCATACATTCATTAGGTGGTGTAACATTATCAATGATGACATTGGATGGTGATGTTATGCTATCATCAATACACAGAGATGTTATGTCATGAGGTTTATCATTCACCTCTGGTAAATTTCCAATTATTATATCACACACTGGGTTTGTTAATGCAGCGCACTTTACTTTCCCAGTGAGGAAAGGTGTTTCAATATATGCCCATGCTAGTGGGTACTTTTCAATATTGCCTGAGAATGTTCTGCATGTTACGTGCCTGCCTGTATAGTCTGTAGGCATTATGAACGTTCTCTTCAGACCAATCAGTGAGCTTCCCGTGTCCCGAAGGACTGTAGCAGACTTGCCATTCACATATCCGTGATGGACGTTTATCCTGCCTTTAGAATCTACTACCAAATTAGCTTCTTCATTGGCAATAGGAATGGCGTGGCCGCATGTTAAAACGCCATCTTCATAAAAGGTGTTACAAACAGTACATTTATTTGCGTTAAACATGTCAAAAGCCTGTGCTGAGTTCACAGGATGTTTCTCTGATTGTTCTTCATCTGACGATGAACTGTCAAACAAGGCGGCATTTGCTTTGTTGGTCATTTGCCTACCTTTACAATCATGGCGATAGTGTCCGTACGCCTTACAGAGGAAACATTTACGCAAATTTCTGAAGGATCTACGCTCCTTATCTTGTCTGTTTACCATGTTTTGTAGATAAGTATGATATGCGGGGTTCTTGTCGCACATCTCACCTTGATGATGTGAAATTTTACAATATTTACAGTGATTATACTTCTCAGATGTAGGCTTATGAGGTTTCTGCCTACTATAGGGTTTGTCATAGTTAGCCGATGCTACAAAATTTATGTCAGTAGCTTCACTGGCAAAACAATGTTTGTTGGCTGTGTAATACGCCGAACCACGTCTCTCAATCTCATCTACACTAGTGCATTCATTCTCCTGCAAAAATTTTGAAAATGCTGATGGAATGGATGAAATGACTTTATCTCTAATGATCAGATCTTCTAATCTTTGATAGTTTTTGTCAATTTTAGCTGCTGAAGTCCATTTGGTAAATATATCTCGGACTAAGCAGAGGTAATCAGAGAATGTTTGAGTCGGTTTTGGGCTCAACTTGCTGAATTGTTCTCTGTAACCTGCTTCATCTAACATAAAATGTGCCATAATCTTTGATTTCAGATAATGGTAATCTTTTCTGAGGTCTTTGGGGATGGTCTCAATGACTTTAAGAGGCTCCCCTGATAAACTCCTCATATAAACAATATTCCATTCAGACAGTGGAACCTGGTAATGTTCCATTAAAGTCTCAAAATTTTGGGTAAAGGCTGCGATGCAGTCACCCGAGGTATAATTACGTACAATACCTTGATATTTCTTGTACTGGTTTTCTTTCTCCAGTCTCTCAGATTTCTTAGACTCTTTGTTAATGGCAGTCTCAGTATCAAGTTGTTTCATCTTTAACTGTAACTCCAGTTCTTCTCTCTTACTCTGAGCTGCTATTTCTGCCTTCTTTAATTCTGTATCTAATTCGGCTTGCTTTGTCTTTGCAGCCAGTTCTAATTCGGCTTGCTTTGCTGCAGTTGCTGCCTCTGCTTGCTTTAAGGCTCTTTCAGCTGCTCTTTCATCGCGTTCAGTAGCTTTCTCGCGAAGGTGTTCAGAGTATTTATTCTCACTCCATTTCATTAACTCATCACCTGTTAACTTCAACTTTAACCCCATATCGATGAAATCATTTAATGAAGACATGATGGAAAATGTCAATGAAATACCAGTCACACAATTTGTTATAAGAGGTTAGTACAGTAAACAATTTACAATTGTGTTCTATTGACAATACGTGCCTAAATTTGCATCATTAAAGTAAATGAAAAGAAAAATATACTCAAGTGCCCTGGATGCGGTGAAGAACGGTTGGAAATCGGGCTAGGAACTGTAGGGTCGCTACTTCGAAACACAAATGACCTCTACGCGCAAGGGTTTCAGATGGTACGGAAAACCTGCTTTGTTTTTGGAGGAAATAAATTAGCGTCTATTTGATGTGGTGTGCCTGCTTGTCACTAAGTATTGATTAGGTTTGTATGGCGTTGAGTGTAATTGTAGGTCGTAATTTTGTCCGTCAACAATTTTTTTTTTCAAAACACAAGTCACTTTCTTTCCCAAAACTTTCTGCGTTCCACAACTCAATTCACAAAGACAATCTACATATATCTCAACACTCTACAACATTGATGACACATCACTTACATCAAGATGACATTCAGTAAGGACATAGACATCAAGTTTACAAGATGGCGACAAGGTCACAATGGCGACAAGATCACAATGTCGACAAGGTCAAAACGGTGACAAGTTCAACAATCACAAATGTTTTACACGTTTACAAGATCAAACAATATGTATGCACTGTACGTTTACAACTAGTCTCCATGTTTAAACAATGTAGTAATATATCAAAATGAGCCTTCCACGATCACATTTACATGTACTATAAAGTTTGACAAAAATTCTAAGTTCACAAACTCTAGTTTTAAATGTTAATTACATAAACACGTTCATTTCAAAGCCGGACGAATGCCACCACGTCCACACATGTCAGGGTCTTAAACTTGGCTCGCTAACCTAACACATGTGAGACAGTACAAGTACAACGTGATTTGACTTGAGACTCAACGACACAACGTTCAATGGATTTATTTACAGATCATATACAATACGATGATCACTACAAGATATACTTTACACTTCAATACACTTACATACACAATACAGCTCACAGTCTATCTCTCAAGATGTCCAGACACTCGACTTTCAGGCACAGAAACCACACAACGCCTTTCTCTCATCATGCGTCCAGTCGAGTCGACGTCCCAGAGCTGTCTCCCTATAGCTCGCAACTTGCCTCCCACCCGAAGTGGCTTCACGAGGCATGCGTGCGTCTTGCGTCGTCCTTGCCTGACCGCTGGCCGTCTCGTCAGCCAGCAACCTGCAGGCAGGTAACTACTACTCGCCTGGCGGCGTAACGAAGTTACGGCATCCCTGCTGGGGACTAAGTCGCCTGGCGGGCGTAACGATGTCACTGCATCACTGCACTATTCTAGACTCTGACACAGCATATCAATGCAGTCGGATTTTGGTACTGCCTTGTTCACATAGTCTAACTCTTCATACAAAGAGTCCTTTACATAATCAGAGGAAGTGAGTGTTGTTGTGTATGAAGTGATAATTGTGGCAAAACTGCAAGAGACTGCCAAGCGCAGATATAATAGTCTTTCATTACCTCCAGCTGGAATTTCAATAATTCCCAGCAATGATTTCTTCACTGGAAAGCCCACTCCATGTTGTCTTTTTCCTTCCTGCCCTCTACCTTCCACAAAATGGTGTAATTATTTTCCATGAATGACCTTTCCACAGATAGACGAGTCTCCTGCAGGCCAGCAATATCAATGTTTAGACGGTTGAGTTCGGCATCAATCACAACCGTTTTTCTCACGTCATCAATATTTGTCAGATCAGTGGAAAGTTCTGGACACGTTGTTCAATTGGCTAAGGGTTGTCTAGATTATGACGGGCAGTAGTTGATCAGTGATAAACAATAGGTGTTTCCCACGTAAGAGGCAACCCGTGGCGCACCTGTCTACGCCAAATGATAAGAAATTATAACCCGTAACTGTTTCCTCTTTCTTTGATTCAGGGATGGAATTATACCTCTCCATAGCACAATGCCTTGACTAAATTGCAGATACTATGTATTGCCCATTCAGGATGATACCTCTCTCGACAAGCTTGGTTTATTCTACATGAAAGGTAACACCAATACATAATGCAACAAAACAATCTGCAGTTTCTGCTGGATCCACATAGTATAAATAACTCTAACTGTCCGCCTGTCGGAACTTCGATACTAGACTATTTGCCGACCAAGGCTTTGGCTTCACTCTGTCCTGCCATGACATTTAGTGTTTAGGTTGCATTTCCTCGTAATAGGATAAGCTTGTATCCCCGGAGTTGCGCTCCTTCACTTTTTTCTGAACATTGTAAATAATACACACCACCAATGTGGTAAACATAAATAATATTTAAAAAAGACTAAAGTAATTATTTTTACCAATAGAAAAGTAAGTCGAATAGGTATATTCATACACATAATTTAAGATTTGAACAGGTTTCCAGCATCATCCACAAAATCACAATGGCAACGTACACTTTCAGTCAAATGAAACACCTTCTCTTCATGAAACAAATATCTCACAAACGGAAACTGGTGTTCACCAAATGCTGTGTGCATTCTTCACTACTTTGTGGAATGGAAACATGGAGCTTGATTAGAACAGATGATGCATAAAATTGAAGCTTTTAAAATGTGAGTTTTCGGAAGAATGGGGCCAGTTTCGTGAATGAAACAAAAAGACAAATAAGGAAGTTGTAGTAAAAGTCAATGTTATAGGACGCTGCTGAGAGAAATCGTTAACAATGAGAAAAACAAGTAAGATGGTTACATCATTAACAATATGCTTAAAATCATCATTCAGGCAAATGGTGGGGGATGGAGAAGAATTAGAGAGCATCAAAGATATTTATTGGCAGAAGACATGTAGAAATGACCATTATATAACCTGGCATAATTTACAAGGGAGACTGAGGACGGACGTAGCAGGTGATTGATTACTGTCAGACTTTCCATAAGGAGGTGGCACTGGATGATGATGATGTTGATGATGATGATGATGATGATGATGATGATGATGATGATGATGATGATGATGATGATGATGGTAGTGAAAGTGATGGTGATGGTGATATACATACAGATTTAATCCACAAGGCACGAAAACATTTACGTTCCTAACATAACATTACAACAACAACAAAAAGCAACACACACACACACAAATGGAGCGGATCAGATTTTTTTTCCCCAGTAATTAGTTTTATGAGCCACGCAATGAAAATACCAGTCACGGTCATACATGATAGAATGCACAATCAAATATACATTGAAGTTGTAAAAGATCAATTTGGTTTCCGAAAAAAATAAAAAAATAAAACGCGAGAAACAATATTTGGTTTAAGAATACGGGCAGCAAAATTGTCTCAATAGTATTAACCTGCCTTTCATAGACTATGTGAAGTCATTCAATATAGTTACGGTACGTTTCATTCTGATTACACACATTGTGAGCATCAACGGTATCACAGGGAGTGTGCGCTGAGCTTTGATTATCTTAGTATGATCTGAACGAGAAGATAGGGGCAGAAATGTATAGTCTCGTGGCTCCAACGAACTGAAACTTGTAATAGCCAAGCTTAAACTGTAAAAACCCGCCGGGCGAGGATGGAATATCTAATGAGGTGATCACACAAAACCCACGAAAAGAAGCATTAAAATCTCCCTAATGATAATTTAATACAAGCTTAACGCTAGTGCCGTGCCACGGATTTGGAGAGAGCAATTATGGTACAAATGGTACAGTCTGGGAAAGACAATACAGTGTCTAGCTAAAGGCATATAAGCGATACATCCATCCATCATGTGTCATGCCGGTAAGCGTGGGCGGTCATGTTCTGCCATCTCACTCGATCACCAGAGTCGTGGATCAGCTCTGTGTTCCTGTCTCGATACAAGTGGCCTCTTAAAGACTGAAAAATGTCATTATCCTTATGTTAAAATGGTACCTGAAAAGTAAACACCTTTTTAGGCTATGAACAATAACATTGCACAACAGATCAGATCACGTACCTCTCAAGAGATAAGAAAGGATGTCACGAAAAAAGACTCATTTGACCATGTGAATAGATTTACACAAAGAATTCGACAGGATGTGGAAAAGACTACAACTGTTTAAGCTAAACACTATCATTTGGGAATATGTTTTTTTTTTCTTCTGTTTTATTGCGCTCGCTTGCTTTGAGCTCAAGCGTAGTCCATACACACTATTTATAGTAGTGATGGACTGAATTTTGCGTGTGGATTGACTTTCCTTATTAACAGTGCCCCTTGACATCAGGCGAACCCACTCCGACTTCAGAGGTACTTGTAATTAACGCCCCCAAGTCAAGGACGACAGGTCAACATTTTAGTCCAGCTGTCCGGTGTAGAGGTTGAACCGCTTATCTCGGCACCAGCACATATACCGGATGTTTAAGAACACTGTTCTTATCCATTCGGCCAAGCTGACCTTGGGAATATGTAAAATTGATACAAAACTGCCTGCATGACAAGAAAACCAGATTCCAACCAGACGGCAGCAGAAGTAAAACCATGATATTGAAAATATCCTTATGAAATAACTGCCCCATGACGTCAAGACAGCAAAGTTTGCTGGTTATCTAGTGCTATGGTGGAGGGTGAATATGTAACAACGACAACTAAAAGGATCCAAAAATCACTACAGCACAGTAAGCTATTGCAAGCCAAACAGCTTTCCTTGATCTAGTATTTGACAACAAAATGACTTGAAATACCATATCAGCAATGCTGAAACATAAGCCAGAAGGAAACAATGTCCATAATAAAGAAACTTAGCTTCACCAACAGGGGAGCTATTGTCAGAATACTTAGAAACATATACCAATGATACCAATAATACATTCGACCACACCTAGAATATGAAGTCTACAGCTACAGTGTGGGTGCCAGACAAGGTGCACCATCAAGCACAGAGAATCATCACAGAAGCAATGACGTCCACGCCAATTGAAGAATTGAAAAGCATATGGGGAAAGTGCAACCATTAAACTAGAAAAAAGATACACAAGTAATAATTCAATTAGAAAAATATTGTTGTACACATCATCATCCAATGAAAGAAAGATTCAAAGATTTAGCAGATTGGTGGTTGAAAAGAAATGCAAAGCAATTTATTCCTTTGGTGAATGTAAACACAGAAGTGACAAACAAAATGTTGATGACGATTTCTTGCCTGACATATTTTGCTGCATTTCGTCAAGTATATACTGCGGAGTTATATATCAAATGAAATTAATACATGAATTATACTTTGGATGAAATAGTTAAAAGACACAGTCATTGATATTGTTCGAATGTGGAGCATTAGTTGTCTACACGGTAATCGCAATCAAATACAATATAAGAAACGCCTTGTTTGTGTGTTAACTTTATGATAGCTATTAAGCAGTTGTATCGAGACCATCGAGTACGGTCTTTTATAACCTGCCGACTCCACAGGGCTTCATCATAGATACTAAAGTAATAATTCCAACTGGCTTCATTAAGTGTCACTGTCAGCCACCAAAACCTACCCCTATAGAATCATTGGTTCAGAAACTTCAAGTGTTTCTTCAGCTAACCTTTCGAGGGGACTATGTATTGAAACGAATACATGATCGGCTTAAAACAGTAGTAAACCAAACATCCCTACTGAACCAGTGTTGAGATATTAAATCACATCGATATCTACTTCATCTGTGTGAAAGAACAACTGTCTCTGTACACCAAATCAAACTGTAGTTATCAATTTCTGTGTGAATGCCAAGCAACTTACACACGTAGAACGGAACAATTAGCAAACCGGGTAACCGCACACATACAGGTATAGGTGAAAAGAAAAGAGAGTTAATTATTTTCCCAAACCGTATATTTACCTTTACCTACCATGTCATATAGAGTTCTGAGCTCACCCCAATCTTGTCAAATGGGTACCAGACAGTTCTGTGGGAAGGACAGATGGAATAAACGAATGAACTTTATTTTCAAACGGTTAAAAATTTGGCACGCAGGCCCGTCTTGGATTCGGCCCTTCCAATCACTCATCTTTCGTTTATAAATTGTGCATGTTACATTCACATACGCAACAAACATTGTCAAAGGAATAGTGTTAACATAAACAGTGCGTATTACCATGTTATGAGACAACAGGCAGCCAGACACACGTACTCACGCATATTCATAAACATATACATATATATCTGCATGCATATTTACATCATTTACACAAGCTCTCACAATTATGCACCCACTCAATAACACACAAATACACACTCCCTCGCATACACATACACTCACTCGCAATTAAAAACTAACTATAACAACAACAAAAAATACAGCCATTTATATTGTTGACAGAAAAATGGAGCTTGTGACATCATCTTATAATGTCGTGACCTTCTGAATGTGATTTCAGTGAGTCACACTGTTCCATACAACTATTAAGTTTATGATTTGATAGTTTAAGAGGTCATTCTGAAGACGTTCGGGGATTACAAATCCTACGCAGTTAATGAATTAGACCTTAATGTGTGTTTGTTGTGGGTCGAGGTTGGGGAGGGGGTGGGGGTAACATAAATGCTATCTTAGACCTAAGCTACTATATCTCTATAGCCGCTATATCTCTTGAACAGCAGCATACACGACCACTGGTGGTCATGACCAGTGGTTCCCAAGCTTTTCAAGCAGAGGGCCATATCTACTATTTTCGGTAGTTAAGAGGGCCACAACGTTATAAAATTATAAAAGTCGTGCAATACCATTCTTACCTATCTTAACTTTCGTCAACAAAATTCTAAAACTTTAAAGGCAGTCAGTGTCAGTACTACACTGCGGTCATTTTTTGGTTTAAAATCAAAAGTTCATTTAACAATAAATTTATAATCAGTTTCGAAAATCGCTATTAATGTAATTAATTTGCAATTGTAACTGTTCTTCATAACCAGTTACTTAAGTTCAGATGTCAGTTTATCAATGTCTGGGCACACATCTGTCGTGCCCAAAGTCATAGGCGTAGCTAGGTTACTGTCGGTGAGTCTGGAAAGTTGCTTGTTTTTTTTTTTTTTTTAACGGTCATTGCGAAAAATGACTGCTCGCATCTGTAAGTCGAACCAAAACGACAAATGTACATCTGGGCGAATGAACGCAAGTGTTCAAATTGTTCGACAGGCAATAGTCGCCAGAATAAAATCATATGATTAGCTGAAGGTGAGGCAGGTAGCTCCAGAAATTTACATCTCAGTGCAGCATTGCATTTCAAATCGATTACTTCATCCTGAAGGTTTTGCTGTAATTGACAGAGCTTGGCATCAGGAAATACGAACTGATTTATGAAATGAGTATATTATATTAAATAACGAGGCTTCGCGTGCCACTTTCTGACAGCTGGCGGGCCACACGTGGCCGGCGGGCCTTGGTTTGGGAAACTCTGGTCATGACATAAGTACATTTATAATCAGTGTTCGGTATCCCTACACTACATTTCAGCTGAGAGAGACCGCGCACATTTGAGTGCACTGACGTCGATTCTTGCCACACAGTGAATCAATCCATCTATTAATCAATCAATCATTCTATATTCCTGTAATCATACAAATATACATCATTTAAAAGACCTGCTGTTGAAGCAAATTCAAACATCCTTCTAGTGCCTGCAGCCCTAAGATTGGGAATGTGTGAATTATGAACCTGAGTTCGGTAGCTATTGTCAGACTATAAACTCGATTCTTGTGAGCGTCCTGGACTCTTTTAAAAATATGAGCCTTTTTTATAGTTTATACCCAGACACATTTTAGTTTCCATTTTGACTTGACTGGGGCGATGGAGCGCACTGGAATAAAGAGAAGAGACAGCAAAGAGGCAGAGATACAGAGAGACACTGAAAGAGAAAGAGTGAAACAGAGAAAAATAGCGAGAGAGAGAGAGAGAGAGAGAGAGAGAGAGAGAGAGAGAGGTAACAGAGTCAGAGGAATAGACACGCAGAGAGACATTCAGACACACAGAAAGTGGCAGATACAGATAGAAACAGGAAGGTACACACACACACACATACAGAGAGAGAGAGAGAGAGAGAGAGAGAGAGAGAGAGAGAGAGAGAGAGAGAGAGAGAGAGAATAATAAACAGAAAGATAGACAGATAAACAGAGAAAGAGAGAATAATAGAGAGATGTAGTGACAGAAAGAGTGAGTGAGAGAGAGAGAGAGAGAGAGAGAGAGAGAGAGAGAGAGAGAGAGAGAGAGAGAGAGAGAGAGAGAGAGAGAGAGAGAGAGAAGCGCCGATGGAGACCAATTAGGTTTTGAACAAAATGTCAAATAAGTTGCCGAGGCAGACATTTCGAGAACCTCTTAACACCTCTCAGCTGTTGGTGCAGGAAACGCATTAAATGATGAAAGACATACTTTTGTAATGAAAATTCCTCCTCCTGAATGTTTGCACAGCGTAATCTTCCGTAGTTTTTGGCTAAACTAATATCATTTGGATTGGAATTGTCATCGCGCACTTAGAAACATGAAGGCTGTATCATTAGCGGCCTGTCTGTCATAGACTGTGTCAACGTTTATGAAAACAAACAGATATCAATTGACATAGCTCCGTGCAGTCAATATAAAGTGCACCTAAAGCCGTCTTGCGGAGCTGCGGTTGCATTGTGGTTAGCAGACTCGCTTGTCGGCCAGATGGTCATATATTCAAATCTCCTTCGAAGCTGGGATTATGTTTATCCATAGACCTGAGCTCCCATGCCGACCCAGCGTCAAATTCGTACCAGAAAATGTCATGAGAAGAAAGGTCGCTCATCGTGATATTATCAACATCATCCTTAGAATATCTATTGGTTAAAAATATGGAGCTAGCATAACATGCTCAATACACCACATGGATTGAAACGGGGTCCTTCAGTTTATTTCTACTCAAAGTCTCTGTTTCTTCTACTTCTCCAATCACAGTTTTACCTTTAAGAGTTGTGTTTAAAAAAGAAATACGTTGTATTTCATGGAAACAAAAACAATCAAATACAAAGGTTCTAGACAAACAGGGAATGAAAAGAGAGTTGATAAAAGAAATATAAAAGAGGCAAGTGAAATATTTCGGCCACGTTAAAAGACACAACACTCTTTAAACAACCATACTGGAGTGCAAGGTTGAGGGCAAGCGAGCAAGAAGCAGACAACGATACAAGGTGGAAGATAGCATCAAGGGATAGACGAACATCAATCTAACAGAATGTACAATCAAGGCGAGAGACAGACAGTGTTGGAGATCCATTGCAACTAACCGTCGTTGTGGAGACGGCACCTGATTGATTGATTAAAACAACGACCTGTAGAGGACTCAGTTCTGTACTTTACATATTGTGATATTCAGTCTAAAATAGTACACAGAGCTATCGGGTGCCGTTAACGACCATGTTCTATGTTGTTGTGTCTCAGTGCTAAAGCTCTTTGTGTCGCACTGCATTGTGATAATTGTCCTCTAAGATTATACTATCTGTCTTGTTTTATTGTAATTATGCTAGAAGACTATACTATATGTCTTGCTTAATGATAATTATGCTTGAAGTTTATATTATCTGTCTTGTTTTATGATAATTATGATAAAAGAGTATACTATCTCTCTGACTTTGTGATAGTTATGCTAGAAAATTATACTATATGTCTTTCTTTATGATAATTCTGCTTGAAGTTTATATTATCTGTCTTGCTTTATGATAATTACGCTAGATGACTATACTGTTTGTTATGTCCCGTGATAAGCATGTTATATGACTACACCATCTGGATATTTTTGGGGGTCCCGAAGCAGTTTCTTGCTACAGGTTTGTGATGTGATAAGGCCATCACATTTTGAAGGCCTGAATGCACGGGGGAATAGGTGGCCAGTCTTTCTCTCACTTTTGCAGACGACGAGCTCAAACGTTGAACCTGCGCCGGCCGTGCTCGTGATATTATCAGCGCAGTTCGCTATCAATTTCGCTAACGTGACCGCACTATCTGTTTTGCCTTGTGATAATTATGCTAGATGACTATAAAATCCGTTTTGTCAAGTGATAATTATGCTAGATGACTATACTATTTTGTCAAGTGATTATTGTGCATGATTATTATACTATCTGTTTTGTCAAGTGATAATTATGCTAGATAACAATACTATTTGTTTTGTCAAGTTATAATTATGCTAGATGACTATACTATCTGTTTTGTCAAGTGATAATTATGCCAGGTGACTATACTATCTGTTTTGTCCAATGATAACTATGCTAGGTGACAATACTATCTTTTTGTCAAGTGATAATTATGCTAGATGACTCTGCAATCTGTTTTGTATGGTGGTAATTATGCTAGATTATTTTACTTTCCGATTTTCCTTGTGATAATAGTGTTAGATGAATATACTATATGTTTCACCTTGTGATAATTATGCTAACCGACTGTACTATCGGTATTGCCTTGTGATAATAGATGCCTATACTGTCTGTTCTGCCGTGTGATAAGCTTTGTTAGTTGGCTATACCATCATCATCATCATTGGCACCTTGCCGTCTTGACAGACGATAATTTGTGCTTTAAAAAGGCATAATAACTTTTACCTATGACGGTAGCGAATGTGAATGATAAGGCCGATTTGCACTGTAAATGTCCGTTCACAGTGGGTGCATGTGAACACGTGGTCATTTCCACCATCATGCACCATCTTACGTCTCAAACGCTCGGTGTGTGACTTATCTGCAATAATTTTCTCCATTGTCTTTATTCCATTTCCGATGTTTGTCCTCCATGCAACACGTTCAGCGGCGACTTGCTCCCAATGTGCATAATCAATGCCTGTATCAATCATGTCCCGCTTACGCACATCTTTGTATCGTAGTAGAGGCCGACCCTGAGATCTCTTACCCATCTGTAATTCACCAAAAAACATGTCCTTTGGTATTCTACCATCATCCATCCTCCTAAGATGTCCTATCCATCTAAGTCTACGAAGACTGAGCATGGAATAAACCATCACACAACCTGATCTTTCCAATACTTCAGTACTTGTGATTTTGTCTTGCCACTTAATACCAAGAATTCTTCGCAAACACCTCATATGAAAGCTGTTTAAACGTTTCTCTTGGTGTGAGTAAGTTGTCCAGGTTTCACTGCCATAAAGAAGAGTACTAAGGACACAGGCTTGATAGACACGAACTTTTGTTTTGGCAGTAAGCTTCCTGTTCTCCCAGACTCTTTTTCTTAACCTGTTCATTGTTGTTGCTGCCTTACCAATCTGGATGTTGATTTCCTCATCTATGGATAATTTGCTATTTTCCACTGATCCTAGATATGTAAAATGGTCTACCATCTCTAGTTCGGCGTCGTCAGTAAAGATTGATGGTACCCCATGTGCACCTTGTGACATAATCTGTGTCTTCTTTTTGCTAATTGTTAAACCAAATTCAGAACAAGCATTGGAGAATGTAGATAGTAGACATTGCAATTCTTCTTCAGAGTGGGTCGTAACTGCAGCATCATCTGCAAAAAGCAACTCTCTGATCAGTACCCTCCTACTTTTGGTCTTGGACTTCAATCTCTGAGCATTGTAGAAGCCGCCATCTGAGCGTGAGTGAATGTATATACCACTATCCTGATCACGAAAGGCATATTTCAGTAGAAGTGAAAAGTATATTCCAAAGAAGGTGGGAGCTAGTACACAACCTTGCTTAACTCCACTCTTGATTTCAAATTCTTCAGAAGTTGCACCATCAAACTTGATTATACCCTTCATGCCTGTGTGGAACGATTCCAAGATGGACAGAAGAGTTGGTGGGCAGCCAATCTTCTTTAGTGCCTTGAACAGACCCCCACGACTGACCAAATCAAATGCCTTTGTGAGGTCGATGAAGGCAATAAACAGTGGTTGATTCTGTTCGCGTCATTTTTCTTGCATTTGTCGCAATGAGAATATCATATCAATGGTAGACCGGTTCTGTCGAAAGCCACACTGTGATTCGGGGTAGACTTGATCTCCTAGGACTTGAAGTCTGCGCAGAACAATTCTGGCAAATATTTTTCCAACAATACACAGAAGTGGGATACCCCTATAGTTGTTGCAGTCGCTCCGATCGCCCTTGTTCTTGTACAGTGTTATGATGCTTGAATCTTTGAAATCCTGTGGGACTTGTCCTTCTCGCCAGCATAGCTCTATTAGCTGGTGGATCTGTAGAGTGAGTGTGTCTTGCCCACTCCTTATAACCTCTATTGGAATCCCATCCTTACCTGGAGCCTTGCCAGATGCAAGTTCATTTATAGCACACTTAACGTCTGTTATGGTGGGAAGTGTGTCCAGGTGGTCAAGAGTTAGTAGAGCCTCTATGGCGTTGAGGGCATCATCCGCTAGTTTGGTCTCACTTGAGTAAAGCTCCAAATAGTGCTCTACCCATCTGTCCATCTGCTGTTTCTTATCAGTGATGATTTCTCCAGTCAAGGTTTTCAATGGTGCACTTCTTTTGATCACTGGACCACAGGCTTTCTTTATTCCTTCATACATGCTTCTTATGTTTCCCTTATCACTTGCGATTTGAATGGACTCACATAACTTGATCCAATAATCATTTGCACACTGCCTGGCAGCCTTTTGCACATCCTTCCTAGCTTGCCTTAGTTCACTCAGAGTGTTACGCGTTGGTCTTTCCTTGTTTCTTAAGAGAGATTTCTTCTTATTATCAATCAAGGGCTGCATCCAGAATGGCTATACCAGCTTTGTGGTAAATAACTTGATGAGTATACTTTTTTATTTGTCTTGTGCTAACTTTTACGAAATGACTATAGTGTTTGGCCCTTTGATACTTATGATGGGTGTGACACCTTAGGGTGTTTATTTTGTGTAGCCATGTTTCTTCACATGGATCTCCGCTTCGAGACAGTGGCCGGTATCTCACTTCTAAGCCACAAGGTCTTTTAAAAATAACATTTTCGTGTTTTTAATGGTATTTATGATAATGTGGTGATGACGTTAATGATAATTGTAATGGTGGTGATGATGATGGCTGTGTTGATGGTGATGGTGATCGTGAGGATGATGAATGATGATGATGATGATGATGATGATGATGATGATGATGATGATGATGATGATGATGATGAATATGATGATGATGATGATGGTGATGGTGATGATGATGATGATGATGATGATGGTGATGGTGATGATGATGATGATCATGATCATGATGATGATCATGATGATGATCATGATGATGATAATGATGATGATCATGATGATGATCATGAAGAATGATGATGATCATGATGGTTGTGGTGGTGATGATAGTAGTGGTGGTAGATTTGTTGATGATAATGGTGTTCACATTAATAATACTTTTTCCAAACAAAAATGCATTAATGTTTCGATAAAATGAAATCAATAATTAATTTTTAATATTGGGGGTAATGGGCCGTCTTTGTTTTCACGGAATGCAATTTCTACGTTTCCAATACCTACAAAAAGTAGATAACTGCGCTTTCAAAACAGAGGAAGGAAATGAATTATCTCCCCCTGCAAGCCTGTCTTGGGGCCTCATTACGCGCACCAGCAAAGAAAATTATACATTGATTTTTTAATGCTTGAAGGAGACACAGTAATGAGTCTGAGAGACCTTATCTTAAAAAAAAAAAAAACATGTTCAAATCTTAACTGCAAAAAAACGTTTAAACATCCGAGATTTTTTGCTGGCGTGAAATAAGATTATATTAAACAGCGCAAGCATGAAGATGACTGAAGGCAGGCTATAGTGGTGTGTATAATACAAGCCAACCTACAGACGTAAATTACTACAGACAAGTTTCTTACAAATAATGTGAATCAGTATAGTAGTCAGTAAGTAAAATAAAGGGTCCTTTTCACACGCTTGAGATCCACTGAGCTAAACTCATATTTGTATAGAGAAATCGGCTCACGTTGGGTGATATGTCAGCCCCAGGCCGTTCGCCTTTACTTCCCAAGACATTGCCTGGTGTCCATTTTAGGCTAGGTCGACCTGGGAGCCCAGGTCAATTTTCTGTTGTTGCATATCCCTCACTGGACGTTGCAGTCAACATCAGCATTTTTAGCTGCTGTTGATGTACTAAGAAATATTACGCTCAGTAGTTTGCCATTGCTTTATGAGCGACCGGCTCACATACCCCTAAATTACCAACGCGACGAGAAGCGCTACCGATTCTCGCGCGTGTTACGTTACTCACGAGAATATACGCGATTACGGAGAAAGACGTTAATGCCTAGGCCAGGGAGACAGGTTAATTTTAAAAACTGAAAAATCCCCAATGCGAATCGAACACAGGACCACCGAGTCAGCTGGCGAGCGTCCAGACACAACGCTGTCTAGACACAACGCTATCTAAACAAAACGCTATCTTGACACAACGCCATCTGGACATAATGCTGTCTATACACAACGCTTTCTAGACACAACGCTATCTAGACGCAACGCTATCTAGATACAACGCTATCTAGACACAACAATATATAGACACAACGCTGTCTAGAAACATCACTATCTTGACACAACGCTAACTAGACGCAATGCTATCTAGACACAACGCTATATGGAGTCAACATTATCTAGACACAACGCTAATTAGACACAACGCTGTCTAGACACAAAGATATCTAGATACAACACTATCCAGACACAACAACGCTATCTAGACACAACGCTATATGGAGGCAACATTATCTAGATACAACGCTATTTAGACACAACGCTGTCTAGACACAAAGCTATCTAGATACAACACTATCCAGACACAACAACACTATCCAGACACAACAACGCTATCTAGACACAACACTATATGGAGACAACATTATCTAGATACAACGCTATTTAGACACAATGCTGTCTAGACACAAAGCTATCTAGATACAACACTATCCAGACACAACAACGCTATCTAGACACAACGCTATATGGAGGCAACATTATCTAGATACAACGCCATCTAGACACAACGCTGTCTAGACACAAAGCTATCTAGATACAACACTATCTAGACACAACTCTATCTAGACACAACGCTATATGGAGACAACATTATCTAGATACAACGCCATCTAGACACAACGCTGTCTAGACACAAAGCTATCTAGATACAACACTATCCAGACACAACAACGCTATCTAGACACAACACTATATGGAGACAACATTATCTAGATACAACGCTATTTAGACACAATGCTGTCTAGACACAAAGCTATCTAGATACAACACTATCCAGACACAAAGCTATCTAGATACAACACTATCCAGACACAACGCTATCTAGACACAACACTATATGGAGACAACATTATCTAGATACAACGCTATTTAGACACAATGCTGTCTAGACACAAAGCTATCTAGATACAACACTATCCAGACACAACGCTATCTAGACACAACGCTATATGGAGACAACATTATCTAGACATAACGCCATCTAGACACAACGCTGTCTAGACACAACGCTATCTAGATACAACACTATCTAGACACAACTCTATCTAGACACAACGCTACTGCGGCTCTCTGTCAGAGTAGTACATAGAGACATTATTAGCTGACAGCAAACAACATTGAAACGCACGTGTAGATCATCATCAAGTGCCATGTCGGCTGGCGTAGGCGTTTATGACTCTCCACAGATCTCACTTTTTGGTTGTAAGGATCAACTCCGTTGTTGATATTTCTCCATGCCATCGTCTCAATCCATTCAGCATAATTTCTCATGGTCTGCCTCTGCCTCTCTTCCCCTCGATCTTTCCAGTTGTCTCGTTGTTCTCCAATGCCTGTCTTCTCATCTCATGATCAAAAAAGCTGTTTGCCTCTTTCTTATTGTTGTATATAATGTTCTAGTTTTATTAGCTTCTTTTAGGCATTCGTTGTTAGTTACTTTGGCAGTCCAAGAAATTCGCAACATTCGTCTCAGGAACCACATCTCTGTTGCTTCCAATCTCTTCCTAATTTGTTCATTCACATTCCAAGATTCACAGCCATACAGTAAAATGGGTTCTATATAGCACTTCAGAACGCTCTTTCTTATATTCATATTGCATAAGATAGTCTTAATTTTCTGAAATGCAACCTTTTCTTACCCTATTCTTCTCTTAATCTCTGTTGTGTATCTTCCATCTGATGTTATAAATACCCCTAGGTATTTAAAACTATCTAGTTGGTGAAGAATTTTCCCTTCTATCTCTATTTCACATTTGGGTGTCACCTTTTCCGTTGATATCACCATTGTTACCGTTTTCTTGATATTCAAGGAGATTCCTTTCTTTTCACTCTCTGTTACTACAATGTCCAACAATAGTTGTAGATCTTTTGCATTATCCGCGATCAATAATGTGTCACCTGCATAGCGTATATTATTTATATTATAACATCCGAATATTATTCCTGGCTTCTCTTTGATCTCTCTCATTATTACTTCTCTATAGAGGGAGAAGAGATCCGGGGACAAAACACATCCTTGCCGTGCTCCCATCTGGGAATTGTCTGGCGAGAAAAAGGCGAAGAGGAAGGGAACTGACCAGCTCACTTCATGTATCGTGGCCTAGAATATGTGATGGCCTAACACTTTAACCCCCATCCCACGGCAGTATATCTTATGAGATTATAGTTTTACAGTATTAACAATACAATAATAAAAGAAAAGGACATGCTTCATATATTTCTCTTTTATTTCCTAACTGTCTCTCGCTAATTTTTGTTTCTAATTTCTTACATCTCTCATAGATCCCTGACATCCCTCACTAATTTTCTTACATCTCCACATCTCTCGTATATTTTTCTCTAATTTCATTACGTCTCCATCTCTCATAGATTTCTCGGAAATGTCCTTACCTCTCCACATCTCTAACAGATTTTCCTATGATTTTTTAACATTTCTACAAGTCTTATAGTTTTATCTTTAATTTCCTCACTTCTATTTATCTCTAATTTCCTACATCGCTCATAGATTTCTCTCTAATTTCCTTTCATTCCTACAACTTATAGGTTTCTCTCTAATTTCCTTACACCTCTTAGATTTCTCAATAAGTTCCTTACCTCTCCACATCTCTCACAGATTTCTCTCTAATTTCCTTACATCTCCACACCTAACATTTATTTCTCTATAATCTCCTTACACCTCTTCATCTTCAACTCGATTCAGATAAACTCGCTTTGGTATACAGTCAGATGTATTTTAGCTGTAAACAAACACACTATTGTGAGGTAAATTCCCAATCTACGAGGAGCGTTCAGAAAGTAATGCACCACATCTTTTTTCTCGGCTAATAATGAAGACAACAGCATGACATTTTGCACACTTCTACTATGGCATGTGCTGAGCGTGCTCACTAAATTGAAACTCAACCGGCCACATAATATGGCTGTCCTAAACAGTAGGAATGGAACGTGTTAGTAACATGTGTTATAAGCAGCGACTAGTGATAGAATTTCACGTTGAAGAGAAGTAAACTGTCGTGACCATTCACAAGCGTCAATTGGGTGTGTGTGTGTGTGTGGATGTTTTGCAGTCGACAAGCGTACAATCAGTCGCTGGGTTAAGAGAATCAAAGAGTCAAGAAGTGGAGATACGGAGCTGCTTGATCGGCCATGTTGTGGAGTCCTGCCACGGCCACCGACGCAGAAATATTTAGATGCGCTGGGGGATTTATTCTTACAGATTGGCAAATCATTATTCAACAATGGACATTACAGCTGTCAGTCTGCAATGGTAGTGGACACGCAGTTATAAAAACTCTCGGATTTTCTATGGTTTGTGCAAGATGGGTTCATAGAAATCTCACAAATGCGCAATTTCACACGTCTGGCAACACGAGAAGCAATCATCAAATTTGGTTGGACTATACTACTATCATCCACTTAAGTCTTGATTTGGCACCTTCTAATTATCATCAATTTTGTCAACTTAAAAGATGCACTCCGTGGGACAAGGTTTGAAGATGGTGGAGTGATTCATGAAGCGAAGAAATGTCTGCATGTTCAAGGCAAAATCTGGTACGGACAAGGAATACAAGCACTTGTTTCACGCTGACAGAATGCCGTACAAGTAATGGGGATTACGTTGAAAAATACAGACATTTGCATGATATAGATGTATATTGTGTATAAATGTTATGCTTTTTTTAAATAAAAATCTCCTGAGAAAAACGATATGGTGCATTACTTTCTGAATGCTCCTCGTACAATAGTTTCCACTCGAATTGATGTAACTTCTCCAAACCGTGAACACAAATGACTATCCACATCGTGTACAGTCGGACTTACAGGGCTGCTAATGACATTCTTGTCCTAGCCGGGAGTTTTCTTCTGTTTGTTCCCGGATCACCGTTATTAACTGAATCTCCAAAAAAGTGCTCGTAATTTATCTGTGTTCTCTCACCTGATAAACATCATTAAATCCTAAAACAATCTTATCCATCATTAGAAAGAAAACCCAGTTTAGCTGCTCGTTTCATACTGCAAGTTGTAAAAAATTAGGTTCTTACTGTTGTGGCTTGAACCTAATGAAGCTATTCAGCTCTGCGCGGTGTCTTGTTATAGAAAAATCGAAGACCTGGTTGTGAAGCTGCAATTGTCCCGCTTGTCTAACACTGTATGTAGTTGCAACGATTCCATATTGAAGTAAGCACTGACAATTTTTTACATACATAAAAGTAATGTTACCCAATAAAATATATTTGAATTTCTTTGTATTTTCTTTGTACTGTTTCTTGTTTGTAGTTTATTACTGCTCACGTGTTATCATTATAAACGTTTCTTTTAACATAATTCTGCTCTATCTTCGTGAACACTTATAGTTTCCTCTTTTTGTTCATGCTGACTGCTTCAATGTTATTAATGTAATTGGACAGGTAAAATGAGTAATAAAATAAACTCGGTATAATATGTGATGTCACATTTACCCATGCTATAAAACAACGTCGCTAGTTCTGACGTAGGTTTAGGCTTATAGGAGGCCATAAGGCGTATTCGATACATAGTTCTAGTCCATATTTTAATGAAAAGTCGTCAGCACTAGATGAGTTGTTGGGTCAGTCCCACTTTCACTGTCTATACTTCCCAGAACATTCCTTTTAGACTGGGTCAACCTGGGAGTCCAGGTCATTGGAACATACCCCCGCTTTGAGGGAGATTTGAACATATTGCCACCGGGCTAGCAGCGATGCTTTGGCGCCCAGACTCCGGCAAGTAAAGGGGTTAAGTCATGGATTATTTTTATACGCCTTGATACAAATCATCCGGCCCTCGAGGAGTGAAATCGTAAATATCACACAGATCGTCTACACTTCCTAAGACATTTTGACATTTTCTAGTACCCACTTCAATCTGTGATCAACATCATATGTGATCAACATAGAACAATTAGTATAATGAGTCACATCACAAAGATTATCATACCAAAGAGTGAGGAAGAATATACAACCTGAAATATGGGAAGAACAATGCGGGTTTGTAGAAGGAAAGGGTACAGTAAATGCTGTGTATATGCTGCGAACAGTTATTGAACATGCTATAGAAGTAAACAAGGATATACATCTTTGCTTTATTGACTACACAAAGGCTTTTGATAGAATTAGACATGTCAACATTGTAAATATGCTTGCAGATCTACAAATTGATGGGAAAGACATTAGATTTATAAAAACATATATTGGAAACAAAAAGTTGCCAAAAGGATTGATAGTGAAGTGGGACAATATCAGCCTATTAAGAGAGGTGTTAGGCTGGGATGTATAATGTCTCCAGATATTTTTTCCCTATACAGTGAAAATATTTTCAGAAATGTAGAAGATATAAATGGAATCAGTATTTGAGGGCGAAACATCAATAACATTAGATATGCAGATGATACAGTATTGATTGCAGACAATGCACAAGATATACAACAATTAGTAGACGCAGTTGTGGTACACAGTGAGCAGCTGGGGTTGGAATTAAATTGTAAGAAGACACAGGTTATGGTCGTCACTAGGAAGAACGAAGCACCACAATGTAATATACTAGTAAATGGGAATATTCTTCAACAAGTGAATCGGTACAATTATCTCGGAACAGCCATAACATCTGATGTGAGATGCCTTGAAGAGATTAGAACAAGAATCGCCATGGCGAAAGTAGTCTTTAGCAAGATGAAAAATATTCTGACCAATAAAAAGATGTCAATTGAAACGATAAAAAGAGTGTTGAGGGGATACATAGAGCCTGTACTTTTGTATGGATGTGAAACTTGGACAATGTGTAGTCAAGCTGAAAAACATCTGATGGCTGCAGAAATGTGGTTTCTGAGGAAAATGCAAAGAATACCATGGACAGACAGAAAAACCAATGACCAAGTACTACAGGAGACAAATGAAAATCGTAAATTGATTAGAGAAATTAGACGCAGTCAGTCAAAATGTTTTGGACATGTTATGAGAAGAAATGGATTGGAGAACTTAGTGACAACTGGCAAGATCGAAGGGAACAGACCAAGAGGAAGACCGAGAGGAAAATATCTGGATGGCTTGGCCACATGGCATGGACGAGACAGGAACACTGAGCTGATCCACGATCATTCAAGTGAAATGGCGAGTCATGACTGCCCACGCTTTGCGGCATGGCACATGATTGATTGATTGACTTTAATCTGTGTCGACCCAGAGCCCAGGTCATTGTTTAAAATCAACCTGGATACGAATGCGAACCAACGACCGTCGCCTGACCGGCAGGATAACTTGCTAGCCACTCGCTACCTCGGCGCCAGGACGCCTACTGTGGTTGATGTCTCTACCTCTCTACCCAAGAGACTCCTTGATTTAGTGTGTTGAATATACAAAACATTGGTTGAACCTCAATTTCAGTTCCTGTTTTATTTGTTTGGAGAGAAATACACGTTTCATATGGTTGAATTTACACTTTGCCATGTTGATTAATCTTGTAATTTCACTGTTGCATGTGGAATGTTTCTTTGGTCATGGTGGGTGTAATTTGATATCTTTTTTCAATGAATGGCAATGGGCGGACTTTTTTTCCTGTCAGTGAACGCCTTTGTTGGTACGAAGTCTTTAAATGCCGTCTTTAAAGTTATTTTTACTATACAACTTGATAACACCTTTCTATGTAACTAGATACCACCTTTTTATATAACTAGATAACACCTTTCTACATATCTAGATATTATTTTTCTATATGCTAGATACCACGCTTCATTATAACTATATAATATGTTTTTCTGTATAAATACATAATACATTTTTTATATAACTACATATCACTTTTCTTTATAACTACATAACACTTTTCATAATAACTAGATAACACTTTTCAGTATATCTCAGTTATCACTTTCATATATAACTAGATAACACGTTTCTATATAATAAAGTAACACGTTCCTGTTTAATTAAGTAACACCTGTAATTGTGATCACGAAACAAGGAGAGCAATATCCTTGTAAGATGAGCGATTCTGAAACAAGTTAATGAGTGCAAATATCTAGAATATTATTACAGCAGATGGAAGAGATATTATAAAGGTGATCTGTAAAAAGCTCATAGCGGGGCAACATATCACATCATTATGAACATTTAATGCAACATGTTTTTGTTAGAGCTAATTCTGGTGAATTGAAGTGAATTATGGACAAGTAACATATTAGTGAGAAATTACTTGGAGGTTGCCGTGACGTGGTTCTGTATAAGAATCGTTATAAATAAACATACATGTATAGTTTGGCGTTCATAAAAATAGAAGAAAGAAGTAGAGATCAGAGGACGACATAAAAATTGACAGCTATTGTTACCGACCGGAAAACCTATCACACCCAAAATGACGACATCGCCTGTCTGCAGGAACACATGTAATTCGACGCATGTTCCTGCAGCAAAGCTCTGTCGTCATTTGGAAGTGACAGGTTGGAATCCCAGTCGGTAACTATAGCTTTCAATTTGTATGTTGTCTAGTGCGTCCCGTGGTCTCTACTTCTTCCTTCCACTTCTTTGAACGCCAAACAATAAATGTATTTTTATTTATGTACTGTCTTCGTGTCCTCAGAGGATTCCCTAATTGATATTTCTGTGGAAGAATGTTGAGCTTAGACACATACAATAAGTAATGAAAATTGGGCAACAAAAACAAAAACAACTCACCAAGGCAATTGGTTGCCAGGGTCAGAAGAAGACGGGTCACATTCTTTGGAGACGCTAAGAGAATGCATCATATGGAAAATTTGGGTCAACAGGAAAATGTGATCAAAATAGAGATCAGGCCGCCATACTGATAAGATGCTACACAACTTTGATATGGTGACATGAAAAACCTCTGAACTGAAATGTTCAGCCATAGAAAAGACAGGACAAGCTAGACGAGCAGCGCCAAACGTCAAAGACTGTAAGGAGAAGAATCATTTAATTAAAGATAGGGTTGATCAGCCTGGGTGTGGGAATATTCATATCAACAAATACAGTGAAATAAACCAGTTCTCCTGTCATGAAATGATGGTAAGTTCAGTTCAGTCGCGGTTCCAAGATCACAGCAACGGGGAAAAAAATGATAGTAATATATTGGATAGCGGCCATACTTTGCTGGACCAAATAGATGAGGAAATGTAGTATGGCTTTTATGTAGCGGGCTGTCTTTTCTTGTGTTCTTCCAGAAACAGACTTGCTAACTATTTTAGGAATGGGACATCTCAAATGCTTCTATCTTGGAAGATGTGGTGGTTTCCGGTTTTACGTTCCATATCTACCTGGTTTGGGTTGCCCGCCATCTTTCGCAATGTTTTATATTGCTAGTTGATAAATTTACCTGTCTAGATCAAAATGTAACGGAAGGCGCCCACTATGATTCAGCAATTAGAATTAGAATCGCGATGGCAACAAGGACATTTAGGGAAAAACAACAATCTTTACTTTAAATGTATATTTATAACTGGCTTTGTCGCATTACATGGCTGGAAAATGTGGACAATGAGTAAACATGGTGAGACGCGTACTGAGGTATTCAAGATATGGTGTCCGCGAAATATGACAAGAAATAACGTGATGGAAAAATTTACAAATGTACAATGAAAATATTACAGAGCAAAGAAGACTTTTTAAAGTAATCAAAAAATGACGACTCATGGCTTGGTCACACCATAAGATATGAATATACATTAAAGAGAACGAACGAATGGAGAGCACAATATTGTGGGACAGAGTAAAAGGAACATCAAGTACATTTCTAAAACTGGCACAAATCTATGAATATAATAAAGTAGTATTAAAGAGAGCGGCACAACACAGACAACTATGGAATGAACTGATCAGATTATGTTAAGAAGCTGGCTCGACTCCCAAACAGTGCTGATCGCAGAAATATACCGACACATCACAGAATGCAACCGCAATATTGATAATCCGGTGCAAAACCTATGCATCTGTGACAGTTCATATTTATAAACAATCAATAACTAAATCTCAGTAGAAGCTTTTAGAGATCTCTTTCTTCACATGCGACGCAGGAGCGTACTGATTAGCGCTACTGCATACTAAAACTGTGGTTTAGCTCAATGTCAATTGCGGGTATCTTGTTATCTTGTTCTCCTAGCAGCACCCCTTAGAAACTTGGTAGCTGCTAATTTTCATAAATGTCTATAACTGTCAGACGGGAAGGTGGCGAGGGAAAGAACTGGTCATCCAGAATATGTAAACTCTTGACGTAGAAAACGTGAAGGTCTAACAATTCACAGCACTCGGAATGTGTTACTGGCATGCTGCTATCAATTGTCTAAACTGTTTTCTTCTTGTTCATGTAACCTCATATTTATAATTTTAAAAGTAAAAAGCGTTAAGCTACGACAAAGTTGTATTTTCTCTCACACTCATTTCCTATCTGTCATTAGTTTGGGTATTTTTTTGTTTTTGTTTTGTTGTACTCCTCGGCGCACCAACATTCTTATGACCTTCACAACTTAAAACTATGAATTTGCTTTGGCATGTCGCTGTTGTCAGTCAAATACTGGAAATGATCTCACTTAACGGCGATGTTTTCAGAACATAAAATGAATCAATAATCATGAAGAGCATAGGAGAACAGTGGAGTTGAGATGAGATGAGTTGTATTGAGTCATGAACCGACATCATTGCAATCGGGACAATCCCATAAGCACCCAGTCCTCACCTTCAACAGCCAGCGAAGAGTCCCAATACTAATGGTGCAGAAGAACGGTGGATTCAATGGTTAGGGACACTATGATTTTGTTTTCTTCTATTTGATTTCGGTGTGTCTTCTTCATGGTGGATATGCTTGCAGATATACAAATTGATGGGAAAGACATTAGACTTATAAAAAAACATATATTGGAAACAACAAGCTGCCATAAGGATTGATAATGAAGTGGGACAGTATCAGCCAATTAAGAGAGGTGTTAGGCAGGGATGTGTGATGTCTCCAGATCTTTTTTCCCTATACAGTGAAAACATTTTCAGAAATGTAGAGGATATAAATGGAATCAGCATTGAAGGACGAAACATCAATAACATTAGATATGCAGATGATAGAGTATTAATTGCAGACAATGCGCAGGACCTGCAACAATTAGTAGATACGGTTTTTGTACACAGTGAGCAACTGGGGTTAGAATTAAATTGTAACAAGACTCAGGTTATGGTCGTCACTAGGAAGAAAAAAGTGCCACAATGTAATATACAAGTAAATGGAAATATTCTTCAACAAGTGAATCGGTACAATTATCTTGGAACAGTCATAACATCTGATGGGAGATGCCTTGAAGAGATTAGAACAAGAATCGCCATGGCGAAAGCAGCCTTTAGCAAGATGAAAAACATTCTGACCAATAAAAAGATGTCAATTGAAACGATAAAAAGAGTGTTGAGGGGATACATAGAGCCTGTTCTTTTGTATGGATGTGAAACTTGGACAATGAGCAGTCAAGCTGAAAAACATCTGATGGCTGCAGAAATGTTTTTTCTGAGGAAAATGCAAAGAATACTATGGACAGACAGAAAAACCAATGACCAAGTACTACAGGAGACAAATGAACATCGTAAACTGATTAGAGAAATTAGACGTAGACAGTCAAAATTGTTTGGACATGTTATGAGAAGAAATGGATTGGAGAACTTGGTGACAACTGGCAAGATCGAGGGGAACAGACCAAGAGGCAGACCGAGAGGAAATACCTGGATGGCTTGGCCACATGGCATGGACGAGACAGGAACACTGAGCTGATCCACGACACTGGTGATCGAGTGAAATGGCGAGTCATGACTGCCCACGCTTTCCGGATGCCACATGATTGATTGATTGACTTCTTCTCTGAGATAGAGCAGTATCCTGGTCTTGATGCGTGTTGGCTTCGTAAGAACCTCACTGTTTTCTTGTAAGGCGTGGCAAGCTCTTCGTTGAATCAAACTCAGAACAAACACGGTACCAAGAGGGTGTACTTCTTACCCAACATGAATATGTAGCACTGGGCTATAAAGGGATAGATTGTCGGCATCCACGAAGTTTTATTTCTGATGGGGTAGCCAGAAAAAAGAGAGTGGGTGTTCTGGGTAAATTAGAGTATTATTTCTGGTTAGTTAATCGGATTCATAATATTCTCTGGTGAGGAAGTCAATTGGTCTTCTGTGCAGTTGAGCACGTTGAACATTCTTCGTCGGTTAGAAGTAAAACAGAGTAGATCGTACATATCACTGCTTTGGTAAGGATTAAAAAAACTATGCAACCTGCCAAAACCAGATGACATATAATAAGAGTTGAGGTGCAACAGCATGTCTTAAAATTGCCGTGAAGACATTGGATTTAGTAGCCAAAGGGCACGAAATGTCGCAACTGCTCTGTAAACTGACTAAAAACAGTTAACTTGCTTTTTAGGACGAAAGAAGTAGGGGAAATATGGAAAAGACGAAGAAGGACGTGGGGTGAGGGGTGGTGTGAGGAGGAAGAAGACAACAAAGAATACAAAAATACAGAATTTAAATATACAAATATAGTTTTTATAAAACCATGATGTTCTGCAGAACATGACTCTAATCAGCAGCAAATAATTGACTTTAATATTCAAAGCCGTTCAAGACAAAGGCGAGACAGGAAATAATATTCCTAGCAGTAAAGGTAGAATAATATATTCCCGATTGACAAACCTCGTGAAGCAGGCACAGTGCAGAACGTTATTCTTAACACAGCCTGTGGAAAAGACTCTCAATCCCTTCGTGTCCAGGATCTGCAATGTTTTGAGTCCATCTTTGTGTCGGGCTTTTCTCCCAAGAACTATGCCCACAATGATTATTCTTTCAGTTTCCAATACGTGATGTTGTTTATGAGACCTTTCCTTCAATATTCAGATCTCTTAGAGCAGTGGTTCTCAACCTTTTTTGGCCCGTGCCCCCCTTCACCATATTTTCAGAACGTCATTCCTCCCTCCCCCCCCCCCCCCTCCTTTCTATCAAAAATTTGCCCCGTGCCCCCCTTCACCGTATTTTCAGAACGTCATCCCCCCCCCCCTTTCATATTTCCTATCTAAAAATCCCCCACCCCTATACAGTATACGTATAAATGGAAGGTAAATTTAATAGCATATACTAAAACAAGTCTAGACATCCACATAAAACATGATTTGTGGGTCTCCTTACTTTATAAAATGAATTTTAGAAGCATGAGACGTACATAACTGTAAAGTATGAAGGGAAAAACAATATCAAGTAATCGGCTCTTGTATTAACGCGATCTTGAAATGGTCTTCATCCCCCCCCCCCCTGGAAACCCTAAAATTCCCCCCTGGCGGGGGGGGGGGGGGGGGGAATTCCCCACCGGTTGAGAACCACTGTCTTAGAGTTTCAGAATGTTAGCATTTTACGTTTTCTTTGTCTACGAGATTCTAAGAACTGCTCTGTTTAATTTCAGAAACGTCGATAGTGATTGCGAAACGATTCATGACAATCACATAGCAAAAATATTGTAGTCGGGATAAAGGTAATGTGGTGACTTCAGCTCTAATCGGCAGGGTTCTATCTAACATGCATTGTAAATGTTCACAGTGCAATATCTCTAATCTAACTATTGTAGAACTTAATCTAAATAAATATTTTTTTTTAAGTGTAAAGTAGCAATTTGATATTGTTAACATAATCCAAGTAAATAACTAACCAACATGATATTTCAAGACAACTCAACGGAAGAACTGACTAATATGAAAAGAAAACAAGATTTAATGTTACTTTTTTATGTAAAGTGTATGTAAATGTGTGTGTATCATTTGTGACAATTTTTACCAACAAGGGCATTATACATGATAAATAAATTCCCGGGTATTGATTAGCAGCCATACAAACTCAGAGAAAGGTAGAGATCAGAGGATAAACTAAACAATTGGGCATTTGAAGGCTATAGGCACACTGGGACTCGAATCCCAGCCTACATATGACAACAATGCCTCGCTGAAGGCACAAGTGCATTCCGACGCACACTACTGATCAATTCTTGCGAATTCATTTCTCATGTTATTGGAATGGCCGTTTTGGGTCCTCTGGTGATTAGGACAATATTGAATAATCGACATGAGCTTAGTGATTAAGCTAAACGTAAATCATATATTACTGGCAATGTTTCAGTACTATCGTTATCATCATGTGCCATGCCAACTGGCGTACGCGTCCTCGCATCTCCACCTTCTCGGCCTCTGGTACTTTGATCAGCCCCATTGGTTAAAAACCTTCCTAACATCGTCCCAGTCTATTCTGCATCATTGCTCTTGGTTTGCCCCTACGTCTTCTACTGCTGTCTCTACAATCAAATTTGGCTGCAATGGATCTCCACAACTGCCTATCTCTCGCCTTGATTTACATTCTGTTAGACTGCTGTTCGTCCATCTCTTGATATTATCTTCCCACTTGTATCGTTATCTGCCTCTTGTCTTGCTCTATTTAGTGTAAGTGTAAAGATAAACATATATACACGCGCAAAGGTTTCTCTGTGCATATACGCACTCGCAGGTGTGGAGATATTAGACAAACCTAGTAGTAACTGACTGATGGACAATATCAATGCATGGATTGGAACATTAATATAAGAATGCACATTAAAGGAGGAGAACAAGGGAACATAGAAAGTTTAACTCAGTGCAGCTAACATACAATGTCACTTGATGATTATTAGTTTGTTTTTTTTTAAACTGTCATTTTACTGCCTATATTACCTTGCAGTGTAGGGCAGGGGGGTTTTGAGCCTGAGGAATTAAGGCCGCCTGGCTAGTGCAGTCGCCGCGAACTGTGCAGGTTATGATTTACTTTTTGGCCTCGACAGATAAAAATCAACGATTTAACGAGGATTCGATGACTATTAGTAACTGGCCTAAATTTAGCGTTTGCGCACCTGACAGACAACTTGCTGAGTAAGTTATGATTTATATAAGACATAAACCTAATGTATACGCAGACTTAAATGGGTACCGGGGGATGTTATGGGAAGTTAAGATGGCCGGAGTAATATTAACCACATGACCAGTCGGTCTACGAAATAAGAGACAAGTACCAGACACCTAATACGTGTAATCGTCTACACAAATATGGGACTACCACCATGTACCCAATACGTCCCACGGCGAGTAAAAGGATCCCCTACTTTACTTATAATTGGAATAAGATTGCATTGGTATCATTTCTGATTCTGCTATTCCTGATAATAGCAAAGATTGTAGTGAGACGCGGCACATTGCAAGATGTTATCCTCTCCCTTGCTTCGGACAGAGCCTCTCTCTTACAGCCAGCATAGATCCGGGATATAGACTGCTTATCGATTGTCGCTTAGCTTTCTTTCTTTGTGTTCTTTGTGTCCTTTGTCTTCTTTAGGATGTCGATGAAAATACGCCCAAGCTGCTTTTTTTGCATTTCAAATAAACACGCACATATCTACTCCTCTTGTCCGATCAAAGCCCTGATATTTAGGTCCTCATCAGATCAGTTGTAATCTTCACATCAGAAGCTGGTGGCAATTTATTTCTAGAACTTCTGTCTTTTGCTATGAAGTGCCGTTTTCATTTCTTCCGTCCAATTTGTCTCCTTATGTTCGTTTATACGCCCAATGAAACTTGTCTTTTTCTCCCACTACCTCTAATTGTAGTATCGTGTTCCTCTTATTCTCTTCTTCGTTTGCCTTAAGACTCCTAGTGGAGTATGCGCACACAAAAACGCACGTCAAGCCTTTACAGGCCAGTTTTTACAAATAAAAAATAAACAGTTGATTAAATGATTCTTTTTTTCTACGGTGGGAGATAGCCAGTCTCAGACCAACCCTGCCTAGTGGCCTTTTACGACATACGCAGGAGGTCTACAGTGTTCCTATTCTTGGCTGCCCCCTTGCGGTCCCCTCACGGCCTCAATGTCCAACACAGTTTCATTTAACTTCTAACTCCCCCCCCCCCCCCACCCCCACCCTATCTCCGCATTTGTATCGTCCATTAAGAAGTTACTTGATATTCTTTACAGAACGTCGCAGTCCGCCCCATCATTATTTGTGCTGTTTGTAATTTATTGACAAATTTGCGTCCAGCGATTTTTCATTGCATTCTGGGCTACCGGCACTCATACTATTTTATGAATACAAACGCACGGCGGTCTGAATCCAAATCGCTCGCAGCTGCTTTTCGAGCACTGGATGCGTATTTGCGAACTGAGTCAATGACACCTCCGCCACATAGTCGGCTATAGTGCTCTGCTAATTCCTATTTGCACCTTTCGCTCACCTGGGCGCCCCCACTACCCCCAGCGGTTGCTCCCCCACCGGCCAAATCACTGAGCTTCGTTCTGGCTTTATTGGCCTTAAGTCCAGTGACCGCCTGAACCACCACAAACCCGGTTAATTCCATTCACTGATAGTTGCTTGAAGATGTTTTCAGCCGTATAAGGATACAGATAAGTAACTTTAATATTTTCATGTAGTGTTTTTCGTGTAACGAGTCGGTTTACTTACGGGGTATGTGAGCGGGTCGCTCAGAAAGCAATGGCAAACTACTGAGCGTAATCTTGCCTAGTACATCAACAGAAGCTGAAAAATGCTGATGTTGATTGCAACGTGCTGCAAGGGTTATGCCCAAAAAAATGGTGTTCTAGTAAAGCTCACAATCTACTTCTTGTTTTTCGGTGATTCAGATATTGCCGGTAACAGAGGGGCGAGTATCGTTTTCAACTTGCTATTATGCTTCTTATTCACATTCACACTGATATTTGATATCTATGCTAATTCACACTGATATTTGATATGCTTTCTATGCTAACTCACACTGATATTTGATATGCTTTCTATGCTAATTCACACTGATATTTGAAGACTGCACAGCGGTTAGTTCACAATACTGTTATTTGCCAAGTCTGCCTTGATCTATCGAACTTTCCCATGAAAGCGTGCACCCTGAAGCCTGAATAAACCTGATAGAGTTGACATGTATATGTTCCTTTGGCATGCCTGTTTGCTTATCTTCATGTCTTCCGTTCTTTTAATGATGCGATCTTCACTTTGTTATTGTCCAGTTTGGATTCAGAGCATCTGTAAGCTTTAACAAATAGACGTCATTTATATAGTCAGGACAGTACCGCCTTTAATTCCCCAGACTACGACCTCCAGCATGAGAATGGAGGTGGAGGCAGTAACAGCGGCATTCCGTTGGCTAGAGGAGACTACTGTAACACACGTTGTGTTCATTACGGATTCAATGAGTGTGCTTAGCACGGTGGAGAAGGGAATGTTTTGTGTGGAATGGCTCTCATCGCTTCAGAGATCGTGAGAATTGTAAGGATATTTTGCCCTGGCCATGCGGGTGTACGAGGGAATGAACAGGTTGATAGGCTAGCAGGGAAGGCACCTCTTGGTAGAATTTTGCCTATGGACAGGGGGGGGGGGGGGATGGTCGTGCGCCTGTAGGACCAGGTGGAGAAGGCGGAGGAACAGATTGAGAACCTATATGTGGAAAGAATGAGATTGCGGGGGATCGGCAGGGGTTCTGGAAGTATCTCAAAAATGAGAGGGAAGACCAGGAGAACTGTTAATCAGATAGCGGTGGGAACGATTAGTAGTGTGACTCTTCTCTGGCTGTTGAACTAGGGGAAGGAACACCTATGGGAATGTCCTGAGTGCAGTGATGTCGGTTCTTAACTCAACTCAACTCATCTCAACTCAACTCAACTCCCCAGACATTTTATGGTATCCATTGCAGGCTGGGTCGACCTGGTTGGAATTCAAACATGTCATCACCAGGCCTGCGGGCAAACGTGCTGCACGACAGCGGCTCCCTATTCGAATTATATCTTCAGGGTAACCCACAGAAGCCGGTCTCCGTGGCTAAGGTCTTGCGGACGCGATTCGTGAGCCCGCTTACCACGCGTCCGAGACATAGCTGCGACCGATTTAGCAGCAGACTATGTCGTACTGAGTTTTAATGTTTTTGGTATGGGAGCCGGTTGTTCAGAAAGCAATGGCAAACTACTGAACGTAGATATCAAGACATCAACAACAGCAATTTAAATGCCGGTGTTGACAGCGATGTCCTGCAAATAGGATATGCACACAAAAAATGTACAGAAGTGGAGACACGGAAATCACTATGTGGATAGAATCGTATCTATGATCGCCACTCGCCTACAACAGTGAAATATCTGGTTGAAGATGTGGTCTACATAGACGAATGAAAAAAAAACACAGTGGACGAATAGAAATAGCAATGCGGATATCTTGAAAGAAAACTCACAAAGAGTTACTCGCATGAGAAGAAGATGGAAAAGCTGGAGTGTGTCGTCACATCGATAAAATTGGAGGTAAAGAGAAGCAAGGGGAGACCAAGAGGTAAGATGCTGGACAGTTAGACATTGTGATCTGGAAGAACATCAGTATCATAAATTATTATCAACACACGAGACAGTGGACTGTGGACAGACATGATCTTCAATGTCATACCACATGGGCTTTAAGAAAGACGTCATGAACAAGATCAAGTGACACAATATGCAAGTACATGTTGTAGAGACAAAAAGGCATTGTTATAAAATATCTCCTTTTAATTTTCGAACACAACAGCTATTGTGACAGGAACGACAATTATATTCTATATAAGACATGACTGTAAATATGAGTCAAACACCCAAGCAGTCAAAGGAAGCCTATATCCTAGTAAATACTACACTCGCATGGTAATCGGAAGGGGGGAGGGGGGGGGTGTCCTGGTTTAAATCGAGGCGGGAATTTTCTGGTAATCACTCAACTCGAGGCCGACATAGCCTCATTGTTTATTGTTTGTTATTGTTTGGTATGGTTGCTATTGTTTGTTATTGTTCGTTATTGTTTGATACTGTTTGATGCTTTTTGTTTGTGTTTGTTATTGTTTGATACTGTTTGTTATTGTTTGTTACTGTTTGATATTTTTTGATACTGTTTGTTATTGTTTGTGAATACTCTGGAAGACTATGAGCTTTAACTGATTCAGTGCCGAAGCGTAATGTTTCGCGAAAGGTGACCTCCCAAGTGAACAGAAAGACGATATATCGCCATACTAGGGTCATCGTGTTATTTATTTTATCTTTTTATATAGCATCTCTCGCAATTGCAATGCTCAGTTAACGGCAATTTACATTATAATACTTATTCATTTGAATGTGTACCATGTTTGGTCCATATCTACTTTTTGTTTTCCACTGAATCAGTTATAGTATAGATATTTGTTTCCCTTCATTCACGATCAATTATTTTGAAAACTGTCTGTTGCATCGTTATGAAATTTTTCCAGCCGTCTTATATTTAACCCCACCCAAGGAATATGTCTTTGATAGGTCCCAAAAAAACTTAAATCATTGAAAGCGGCGACATTCCTTTGATGTTTTGCTTAACAACTAGTGATTTCTCGCTAAAAAAGTTATGTTTACGGTAATGGGGACCTGCAAATTCAGATGACAAACAAAGGCGTATCCGGATTCGTATGGGAGTGGGTGCAATGAAAGAAGTAGCTTACAATCGACAGGGTCGGCTGCATTGCACCGGGTTTTTATCCCATATGGCTCAGTTTCTTTCCGCAGCGCGGAAAGCGTCGCACAAAGCACGAACTCCGTAGCTCCAGCGACGACCCTCGGGAGTGTCCGAACAAAAATGCACTCTTGAAATGAAGGACGCGGCCCGGAATCGAACATACAACCTTCGGAGCCCGAGACAGACGGCTTGACCACTTCACCACGGAGAATCCCGAGAGGGGTGCAATGTGTAATATTAGTAATGACAGATAATTTACAAAGATTGCTCTCGGTTGCATAAAATTCAATCCATCCTTTCTCCAATAGTCCTCTTCCTCTTTCAACAATGGTCCTGACGTTTTTTCCAGTAACTTTTATCAATATTTAATAGCGCGGACAGACAGACAGACAGACAGACAGACAGACAGACAGACAGACAGACAGACAGACAGACAGAGAGGTAGGTAGGTAGGTAGGTAGGCAGAAAGGTAGGTGGGTGGGTGGGTGGATGGCTGGCTAGCTGGCTGGCTGGCTGGCTGGCTGGCTGACTGGGTGGGTGGATGGTTGGGTGGGTCGGTCGGCCGGCAGATAGATAGATAGATAGATAGATAGATAGATAGATAGATAGATAGATAGATAGATAGATAGATAGATAGATAGATAGATAGATAGATAGATATCGGTCGGTCGGTCGGTCGGTCGGTCGGTTGGTCAGTCGGCCGGCCGGCAGGCAGGCAGGCAGGTAGGCAGATAGATAGACAGACAGACAGACAGACAGACAGACAGACAGACAGACAGACAGACAGACAGATAGATAGATAGATAGATAGATAGATAGATAGATAGATAGATAGATAGATAGATAGATAGATAGATAGATAGATAGATAGATAGATAGATAGATAGATAGATATAGGTCGGTCGGTCGGCCGGCCGGCCGGCAGGCAGGCAGGCAGGAAGGTAGGCAGAGAGATAGATAGATAGATAGATGGATAGATAGATAAATAGATAGATAAATAGATAGATAAATAGATAGATAGATATCGGTCGGTCGGTCGGCCGACCGGCCGGCAGGTAGGCAGATAGATAGATAGATAGAACGAACGAACGAACGAACGAACAAACTTTATTTTCAAAGGGTTAAGAATTGGGCACGCAGGCCCGTCTAACATTCTGCCCTTCTATCACTCTCTTCCATACATTATTTCATTCACGATAGATAGATAGACAGACAGACAGACAGACAGACAGACAGACAGACAGACAGACAGATAGGCGGGCGGGCGGGCTGGCGGGCAGACAGGCAGGCAGACAGGCAGGCAGACAGACAGACAGACAGACAGGTAGGTAGGTAGGTAGGTAGGTAGGCAGAAAGGTAGGTGGGTGGGTGGGTGGATGGCTGGCTAGCTGGCTGGCTGGCTGGCTGGCTGGGTGGGTGGTTGGGTGGGTCGGCCCGGTCGGCCGGCCGGCCGGCAGATAGATAGATAGATAGATAGATAGATAGATAGATAGATAGATAGATAGATAGATAGATAGATAGATAGATAGATAGATAGATAGATAGATAGATAGATAGATAGATAGATATCGGTCGGTCGGTCGGTTGGTCGGTCGGCCGGCCGGCAGGCAGGCAGGCAGGTAGGCAGATAGATAGACAGACAGACAGACAGACAGACAGATATATAGATAGATAGATAGATAGATAGATAGATAGATAGATAGATAGATAGATAGATAGATAGATAGATAGATAGATAGATAGATAGATAGATAGATAGATAGATAGATAGATAGATATCGGTCGGTCGGTCGGCCGGCCGGCAGGCAGGCGGGCAGGCAGGCAGGCAGGCAGGTAGGTAGGCAGATAGATAGATAGATAGATAGATAGATAGATAGATAGATAGATAGATAGATAGATAGATAGATAGATAGATAGATAGATAGATAGATAGATAGATAGATAGATAGATAGATAGATAGATAGATAGATAGATAGATAGATAGATAGATAGATAGATAGATAGATAGATAGATAGATAGATAGATAGATAGATAGATAGATAGATAGATAGATAGATAGATAGATAGATAGATAGATAGATAGATAGATAGATAGATAGATAGATAGATAGATAGATAGATAGATAGATAGATAGATAGATAGATAGATAGATAGATAGATAGATAGATAGATAGATAGATAGATAGATAGATAGATAGATAGATAGATAGATAGATAGATAGATAGATAGATAGATAGATAGATAGATAGATAGATAGATAGATAGATAGATAGATAGATAGATAGATAGATAGATAGATAGATAGATAGATAGATAGATAGATAGATAGATAGATAGATAGATAGATAGATAGATAGATAGATAGATAGATAGATAGATAGATAGATAGATAGATAGATAGATAGATAGATAGATAGATAGATAGATAGATAGATAGATAGATAGATAGATAGATAGATAGATAGATAGATAGATAGATAGATAGATAGATAGATAGATAGATAGATAGATAGATAGATAGATAGATAGATAGATAGATAGATAGATAGATAGATAGATAGATAGATAGATAGATAGATAGATAGATAGATAGATAGATAGATAGATAGATAGATAGATAGATAGATAGATAGATAGATAGATAGATAGATAGATAGATAGATAGATAGATAGATAGATAGATAGATAGATAGATAGATAGATAGATAGATAGATAGATAGATAGATAGATAGATAGATAGATAGATAGATAGATAGATAGATAGATAGATAGATAGATAGATAGATAGATAGATAGATAGATAGATAGATAGATAGATAGATAGATAGATAGATAGATAGATAGATAGATAGATAGATAGATAGATAGATAGATAGATAGATAGATAGATAGATAGATAGATAGATAGATAGATAGATAGATAGATAGATAGATAGATAGATAGATAGATAGATAGATAGATAGATAGATAGATAGATAGATAGATAGATAGATAGATAGATAGATAGATAGATAGATCCCCGCCAGAAGCCGGGCCTTGTCAGCTACTTTATTTATATAATCACGTTACATGAAAGAACCCCCATTTGGAGACACCTCTGAATCTTCGCGCTGTTTGTTTCAAAACGGAAATCACGTGAAAATTTCAAAAAATGCCGGGACGTCTCTTGGTGAAGCTGTAATACTTTTAAAATCATGGACGTAATCTCTAAGTCGTAATTAATATACCGCATATAAACTAACTTTGAAATCTGATGTAAAATGTCCAGAACAAAAAAATTTTTGTTGGGTGGACATAATGATAAGGTTATATACTAAATCTCATCATTTTCCCTCAGTTGGTTACTGAGATATTGAATTTTATATTGAGGCAGCAAAAAAATAACACACTATAACTCTCGACTGTAATGCACTGGCCTTAAGGTGGCACTGACATGGGTTTGCGTCTATCGAAGTAATAATGTAGAGACTGTTCTCCAGACCAAGTACCGCCTCCGTGAATACTGTGTTGCAGGGCGCTCCTTTCCCTCTCGAACCTCGAAAACCAAAGTAGCGCGCAAGACTATTTTTATAGTACCGGAACACCGTATCTGTATTACATCACATTAGGCTATGAACAGGTCATGGTTTAGCACAACACATGCGGACTGGTTGATATTTGGGATAGGTTGGCGACATGTACTCTACAGGCTTCTATATTTCATTGTCCGTAGAATCCAATCCTATTCCTAGAGGGAGCTTAGTCTCATAAAATACGCATGAGAACATGTTACAGAAGATAAGATTGTCGACGTGATACAGATATCAACATCCCTCGGGTGTCGTTTAGTCACTCAAGTATGAATTAATCCCATACCCTGAATATGCTATGGTGGCATATAAATGTGCTTTTTCTATCATTAGAGGAAGCATGATAAATCAAAGGTTAATGAATATCTCTGGCTATTGTCATCGAAGCTGAATGGGGACGAGCCTAGTAGGAATATGTTGAGAGAGAGAGAGAGAGAGAGAGAGAGAGAGAGAGAGAGAGAGAGAGAGAGAGAGAGAGAGAGAGAGAGAGAGAGAGAGAGAGAGAGAGAGAGAGAGAGAACGAACGAACGAAAATTTTTATTTTCAAAGGGTTAAGAATTGGGCACGCAGGCCCGTCTGACATTCTGGGAGGGAGGGAGAGAGGGAAGGTTGGAGTGGGTGAGTTCTCTTATTGATGTATTGTCACCACTACACATATTCACAATATATTAACAGACACACACAAAAACAAGTCCCGTATGTGACGTTTATTTAACGTGTTAAACCCATCATATTTTAGTAGGCCTGGGTGAAAAGGTGGCTGGTCTTTCCCTCATACAGCGATCGACGAGTGCTGACATTTAATCCCTGTCCGACCGCACTCATGCTATTGTCAGTGTAATGTAGTAACCATTACACGAACGTCATAATGTATTAGTTTATTAGGAGTTTTATAAAACATCATCATCATGAACCGAGCCGATAAGCTTGAGCTTACATGGTTCGATATCTGGACACGATCACCACTCTTGGATCAGATCTGTGTTCTAGTCCCAATTATGCCATGTGGTCAAGCCACCCAAATAGTTATCTCTTTGCCGTCACCTTGCTCTTTTACCGTTAATTTTGTCAGTTGTAATTAAAGTTTTAAGTTTATTTATCCTCAGATGTGCCCAAAATATCTAGACTGTCTACGTTTAATGTCTTTAATCAGTTTAACTGTTTTTCATTCGTTTCTTGAACGCCTGTCTCATTCTTGTTTCTGTCGGTTTATACCCCGCATAAACCACCTTTCCCCTGCTATTAGATGTTTCTCAGCATATCTGCTCACTGTCCCTGTTCCACGTGTATACAACAGTGGATGTTCTATGCGGCACTTTAACTCTTTTTCCTAACTGCTGTTGACAGCTTTGTATTTGTCAGTATGTTTTCCATGATGCAAAACCTAATTTTTCCATGGCGTGATTTGATCTCTACAAGGCATCCAACACACGGCAACGGGCGGCAAGAAAGCCTGCTAGTCATGTGTAATGTATGTGAGGAAGGTCCTTACCTAAACATAATGGTGTGTTCAATAGTTCACAATTAAGGAAGAAACTGACGACCTGTTAAGAAGCATAATCCCATGCATTTATCAACATTGTGAGATCGTGATAGAATCTATGCTTTGATTGTTCAGTTTTACAGTTCCACGATATACCGAATCTGAAGTTCAAAATCAGCTGCTGACCATTTGAAAGCGCATGGCTTTGCGTTGTTTTCGATGGTATAGGGCATCGACCGTTTAGAGCGCAATTGCAAACTGATAACCTTAAATTTACCTAGTAAAATTATACACGTCAAATAAATGCTGGAGTTGATTGCAGCGTCATGGAAAAACGTTGTAGTTAACTTATCAACCCCTTACTTAAGCAAATAAGTGAAATCTTCTAAACCCATAGTCTCTTGAAGATCGATCACTTCGGACAGCAGCATGTTTATAAAGATTCATGCTAGGGAGTCTTCATGGCGGTGGGTTCGATTCCGAGCTACGTTGTTCAGTTTACTAGTGCAGTTTTCTCGGGAACTCCCAGGGATCGTCGCTGGAGCTACGGAGTTCGTGCTGTGTGCGACGCTTTCGGCAGCCAGGCCAACCTGCGGAAAGACAAGCTGATCCTCTTGACTTTTAAACCCATGATGGGGAAGGAACAGATTTTTACAAAATAAGCATATAATGAAGTAGGGCTGGGATCGCCTGATGGCGAGGGACACTGGTAAAAGGGAAAGCTGATCCACACGCAAAATTCAGTCCAGTCCTACTGGAAGTAGTGTATATGGACTACAGTTAGTTAGTTAGTTAGTCGACAGATCATCCTCATCTCACATCGAACCATTCAGTCCATAAGTGGTCGGATCTCCTCCTCAGCAAATCCCGCAGCGTGTAGCGGCTAACGACACCAGTTCTGTGTTGGTTTATCAATCTTCTTTGGGTTCCTGCGTAGTGTTCTTGTTTGGCCACCCCTCTTTTAATTTGCTGTTCTCGTAGTTTGGCCATGGTTGTATATTCATAGTCATGTGAATCTGGACTACGCTTGAGTTCAAAGCAAGCGAGTACAGCAACAACAAGAACCAGACAAAACTATCTTCAGCAACCTCCAGACTTCCCACCCACATTTTGTCCTGAAGTGAATCAGAAAATGTCTTAAAACTAGAAATACGCGTGTGTGCGTTACGTACGGTATAAAGTCCTTGCGCAGTTGGAAATAGAAATGTGCAGGCCGAATAGACAACTGCCCAGGCAAAATTTCACATTAATCACAACCCATCCACATAATGTTTACAGTATGGGTGACAGAATGGTATATATAAATGCCGATAATAGCCGACGCTACGGAGTGCGTGCACTGTGGTGGCACTCCCCAAGTGTGGTCTATGCAAAGATATGTAGTACTCGCGTGAATTTGCAAGGAACGTGATCATTGACAAATTAACCGTCTGTCTGTCTGCCTGTCTGTGCTTGAGCCGACTAGCCGATTCATCTGTCTGTATGTAGGACCATTTTGCTATCTGTCTGTATGTCTGTGCTTGAACCCATTAGCCCATTTATTTGTCGGTATGTGGGGCCATTTTCCTATTTGTTTGTGCGTGAGTCCACTAGCCCATTCAACTGTCTGTATGTGGGTCCAGTTTGCTAACTGTCTGTCTATGCATGAGCCTATAGTCATATATATATATATGACCCTTTTGCTATCTATTTGTCTGTAAATACATCTTCGACTGTATACTCTGTGTCGTTGTATTTCGGTATATCAAACTTTGACGGATAGAGCATGTTAGTCGGTATTTCTTCTCCTCATTTATCTTGCTGTCGGGTTGTTTCCATGTAAACCCACATTTCATTGCTGTTGCCTTCTAGTCTTATAATCTGCCAAATTCCTCGTTTCCTCATTGTCTATCCTGATGTACAAAACATAAATGCAGAACAAATTGATTATCACAAGTCTATCAGATTAACTGATAAACTAATTCCTTCACCTTCCAGACTTGTGCCTATTGTTTCACCTTGGCCTGAAGCCTAACAGGTCCCTGTCATACTTGCACGCTCATCCTCCTTATCAATGTCTGCGAATAGTAATTATGACGAATGTTCGCGAAGACAGAAGAGAACATGTCAAGACAACGGTTGAAACGTTAGTAGACAGCAGGATGTGACGTACACAACACTCGTCTGAGTTCATGCGATGCGCTGTTATTTTACCCTCAGTCTGTAATATAACGTTAGCAGTTTCATCATGCTAACAGCACGCTGTCGGTGGCGCAATGTGTGTATTTACAGAAGATTGAATCCAGTAATGTTATATCTATGGTGTGACAACAACTCATGCATCAGTTGTATTACTTATTTGTCTTGGCACATGTGTTCCTTTGTGCTTACACTTGATGCACCGGTTCGATTAACCGCGCTTACACTTAACGCGCCAACTGAATTTGGTATACTGTACCCACATTTAATGCACCAGCTGGACTAGCTATACTTAAACTTAAGGCACTAGATATAGACCTAAACTGAGCACACCAGCAGGACTATTTATACCACCTAACGCATCAGCTGGTCTAGTTATACATCTAACGCACCAACTGGACTAATTATGTCTACATTTAACGCACCATGTGGACTAGCTATCATCATCATCATCCAGTGCCTTGCCGGCTGGCGTAAACTATCAAGCTTCTTCACAAATTGCTCTCTCCGACACATGGATCAATTCGTGTGTTGACTCCCTTCCGTGCCATGACACAAGACTCAAGAATTTTCTCACGCGGTCTTCCTCTATCTTTTTATAAATCTTCACGGTTGTCACATGTTCCAGCTGTTATTTTCTCATAATGTGGCCAAAACATGACTGCTTCTTTCTATCTGATGTTTGTGATCAGTTTTCTTTGCGACATAGCGTCCCTCAAAATGTCCAGATTGCTAATTTTTGGCTATACGTATACTTAACATACCAGTTGGGTTACCTATACATACACTCAAAGACCCAGCTCACTTGGCTATGCTTATGTAACTTAGTCCTGCATCTCATTGCGCTTACCTTCATTATAATTAATCTCGTTACAATAGTATAACCCAGTGTTTCCCAACTGGGGCCCACGCCCCACAGGGGGGCAATTCGATTGTTAAGGGGGGAAATTCGAAAAGGGAAAAAAGATTTACAGAATTATTTGATACTCTTAGTGATTTTTTAAGCGGAAAACCTGAAATGAAAAATCTGTTAACCGTCGATGGTAAGGCATTTGTGAGTTATTTAGCCGATATCTTTGAAAAACTAAATATATTAAATAAACAACTTCAAGGAACAAACAAAACACTTGTCGATGCTAAAACGAAGATATTTGGTTTCATTACCTTTATTGAGTTATGTCAGACATATATTTACAACAAACATTTTGAAAAGTTTCACTGGCTCTAAAAATGTGAAACGACTGATACCGCTATATATGTTATTGTCGATCATCTGAAAATGTTATCGGCTGATTTAAAAGAAAGATTTTCTGATTTGAAACAAATAGATTTCCCAACTTGGATGATGCAGCCAATGTTAGTGGGTGTGTCTGATGTCTCAAATATGCAGTATCAAGAAGAACTCGCAGAAATGCAAAATGATGAATCAATTAAAACTTTATTTAATACTAGCTGACCCGGCCCGGCTTCGCCCAGTCCCTGGTGGGGAGCATCTCATTTAATTCATATAAGTAGTCATATAAGTTCCCGTTCCCGACTATCTATCTGTCTGTCTGTCTGACCCGGCCCGGCATCGCCCAACTCCTGGTGGGGAGCATCTCATTTAATTCATATAAGTAGTCATATAAGTTCCCGTTCCCGACTGTCTGTCTGTCTGTCTATCTATCTGTCTGTCTGTTTGACCCGGCCCAGCCCATGGTGGAGAGCATCTCATTTAAATCATATAAGTAGTCATATAAGATCCCGTTCCCGACTATCTGTCTGTCTGTCTTGGGTAAATGGAGGAGGGAGGAGGAAGAGGGAGGTGGAGGAGGGAAGAGGAGGGAGGAGGAGACAGGAGACAGGAGGAATAGGGAGGAATAGGAGGGAGGAGGAGGGATTAGGAAGAGGAGGGAGGAGTAGGGTGGAGGAGGAGGAGGGAGGAGGAAGAGGGAGAAGGAGGGAGGAGGAGAACGCAGGAGGAGGAGGGAGGAGGAGGAGGAGAGGGAGGAGGAGAGAGAGGCAGGAGGAGGGAGGAGGAGGAGAGAGTAGGAGGAGGGAGGAGGCGGAGGGAGCAGGAAGAGGGAGGAAGAGGGAGGAGGAAGAGGGAGAAGGAGGAGGGAGGAGGGAGGAGAAGGAGGAGGGAGGAGGAAGAGGGAGGAGGAGAACACAGGAGGAGGAGGGAGGAGGAGGAGGAGGGAAAGGGAGGAGGAGGGAGGAGGAGGAGAGAGAGGGAGGAGGCGGAGGGAGAAGGAAGAGGGAGGAAGAGGGAGGAGGAAGAGGGAGAAGGAGGAGGGAAGAGGATGAGGGGGAGGAGGAGGAAGAGGGAGAAGGAGGAATGTGAAGGGAGGAGGAGGGAGGAGGTAGAGGGAGGAGGAGGAGGATAGAGGAGAAGGAGGGAGGAGAAGGAGGGAGGAGGAGGAATGTGAAGGGAGGAGGAGGGAGGAGGTAGAGGGAGGAGGAGGAGGGAGGAGGAGAATGGAGGAGGAGGGATGAGGAGGAGAGGGAGGAGGAGGAAGGAGGAGGGGGAGGAGGAAGGATGAGGGGGAGGAGGGAGGGGTAGGAGGGGGAGGAGAAGAAGGGAGGAGGAGGGCGAAGGAGGAAGGAAGAGGAGGGCGAGGAGGTAGGAGGAGGGAGGAGGAGGAAGAGGGAGGAGGAGGGAGGAGGAGGGAGGAAGAGAAAGGCGGAGGGAGGAGGAGGAGGGAGGAGGAGGGATTAAGAGAAGGAGGGGGGAAAGGGGAGAAGGAGGAGGGAGGATGAGGGAGGAGGAGGAGGAAGAGGGATGAGGAGGGAGGAGGGAGGAGGGTGAAGGAGGAGGAGTAGGAGGAAGAGGGAGGAGGGGAGGAGGAGGGGAGGAGGGAGGAGGAGAACGCAGGTGGGGGAGGAGGAGGAGGAGGGAGAGGGAGGAGGAGGAGGGAGGAGGTTGAGGGAGAAGGAGGAGGGAGGAAAAGGTAGAAGGAGGATGGAGAAGGAGGAGGGGGAGGAGGAGGAATGATGAGGAGGGAGGAGGAGGAAGAGGGATGTGGAGGAAGGAGGAGGAGGAGGGAGGAGGTAGAGGGAGGAAAAGGGAGGAGGGAGGAGGAGAGAGGAGGAGGAGGAGGGAGGAGGAGAAGGGAGTAGGAGGGATGAGGAGAAGGGAGGAGGAGAGGGAGGAGGAGGGAGATGGGAGGGGGAGAAGGAGGAGGGAGAGGGAGGAGGGGGAGGAGGTAGAGGGAGGAGGAATAGGAGGAGGGTGGAGGGAGGAGGTAGAGGGAGGAGGAGGGAGGAGGTAGAGGGAGGAGGAGGGAGGAGGCGGAGGGATTAGGAGGGAGGAGGATGGAGGAGGAGGGGAGAGGAAGAGGGAGAAGGAAGAGGGAGAAGGAGGAGGGAGGAGGGAGAGGGAGGAGGGGGAGGAGGTAGAGGGAGGAGGAAGAGGAGGAGGGAGGAGGTAGAGGGAGGAGGAGGGGAGGAGGTAGAGGCAGGAGGAGAAGAGAGGAGGAGGGAGTTCGCCATTCCGAATTCATACTCGTCTAGGTTCTGTGATTTCGGTCCTTCCATTGATTGTTCTTCCCTTCTACACGACTGTAGATAACTTCCTTACACATAAAAAGATGAATTGTTATTGATATTGCCGTGGCATGGAGGCATATATATCAGCAGCAGAGTTGAACGCCTACGCCAGCCGGCACGGCACTTGATGATGATGATGATTGCCGTATGACGATTCTGTGTTGTCACGTCATTTTCTTCGCTTGTCCTAGCGTTTTGGTTCGGGGATTCTTTCATCATCATCATCATATATTTACGTACGTATTTAGGGAGGGGGAGGAGGGAGGAGGAGGAAGAAGAATAAAAAATATGACAGTTGGCAGCGCTGGAATGAGAGGAAGGCGTGTAGACAATTTCATCTCAATCGTATGGGCCGTTCGCGAACGCATAAAGGACATACATACAGACATACACATCCACACACATTGCCTTTTATATATAAGACTAGCTGACCCGGCCCGGCTTCGCCCAGACCCTGGTGGGGACCATCTCATTTAATTCATATAAGTAGTCATATAAGTTCTCGTTCTCGTTACCGACTATCTGTCTGTCTGTCTGTCTGTCTGTCTGTCTGTCTGTCTGTCTGTCTGTCTGTCTGTCTGACCCGGCCCGGCTTCGCCCAGACCCTGATGGGAAGCATCTCATTTAATTCATATAAGTAGTCATATAAGTTCCCGTTCCCGACTATCTATCTGTCTGTCTGTCTGACCCGGCCCGGCATCGCCCAACTCCTGGTGGGGAGCATCTCATTTAATTCATATAAGTAGTCATATAAGTTCCCGTTCCCGACTGTCTGTCTGTCTGTCTGTCTGTCTGTCTGTCTGTCTGTCTGTCTGTCTATCTATCTGTCTGTCTGTCTGTCTGTCTGACCCGGCCCAGCCCATGGTGGATAGCATCTAAGTAGTCATATAAGATCCCGTTCCCGACTATCTGTCTGTCTGTCTTGGCTAAATGGAGGAGGGAGGAGGAAGAGGGAGGTGGAGGAGGGAAGAGGAGGGAGGAGGAGGAGACAAGAGGAATAGGGAGGAATAGGAGGGAGGAGGAGGAGGAGGGAGGAGTAGGGTGGAGGAGGAAGAGGGGGGAGGAGGGAGAAGGAGGGAGGAGGAGAACGCTGGAGGAGGATGGAGGAGGAGGAGAGGGAGGAGGAGGGAGAGGGAGGAGGAGGGAGGAGAGAGTAGGAGGAGGGAGGAGGCGGAGGGAGAAGGAAGAGGGAGGAAGAGGGAGGAGGAAGAGGGAGAAGGGGGAGGGGGAGGAGGAGGGAAGAGGAGGAGGGGGAGGAGGAGGGAGGAGGAGGAAGAGGGAGGAGGAGGAATGTGAAGGGAGGAGTAGGGAGGAGGTATAGGGAGGAGGAGGGAGGAGGAGAGAGGAGGAGGAGAGAGGAGGAGGAGGGAGGAGGAGGGATGAGGAGGGATGAGGAGGAGGGAGGAGGAGGAAGAGGGAGGAGGAGGAATGTGAAAGGAGGGAGGAGGGTGGAGGAGGGAGGAGGAGGAGGGTAGGAGGAGGAGGGAGGAGGAGGAAGAGGGAGGAGGAGGGAGGAGGAAGAGAGTGGAGGAGGGAGGAGGAGGAGGGAGGAAGAGATAGGCGGAGAGAGGAGGAGGAGTAGGGAGGAATAGGAGGGAGAAGGAGGGAGGAGGAGGGATTAAGAGGAGGAGGGGGGAAAGAGGAGAAGGAGGAGGAAGGAGAAGGAGGAGGAACAGGGAGGAGGAGGGAGGAGGAGGGAGGAGGAGGGTGAAGGAGGAGGAGGCAGGAGGAAGAGGGAGGAGGGGGAGGAGGAGGGGGAGGGAGGAGGGGAGAGGAGGAAGAGGGAGGAGGGAGAAGGAGGAGGAGGGAGGAGGAGAACGCAGGAGGGGGAGGAGGAGGAGGGAGGAGAGAGAGGGAGGAGAGAGAGGGAGGAGGAGGGAGGAGGAGGAGAGAGCAGGAGGAGGGAGAAGGAGGAGGGAGGAAGAGGTAGAAGGAGGAGGTAGGAGGGGGGAGGAGGAGGAGGAGAAGGAGGAATGATAAGGAGGGAGGATGAGGAAGAGGGATGTGGAGGAAGGAGGAGGAGGGAAGAGGAGGGAGGAGGTAGATGGAGGAAAAGGGAGGAGGTAGGAGGAGGGAGGAGGAGGGATGAGGAGAAGGGAGGAGGAGAGGGAGGAGGAGGGAGAAGGGAGGGGAGGAGGGAGGAGGAGGGAGAAGGAGGAGGAGGGAAGAGGAAGAATGAGGAGGAAGAAGGAGGAAGGAAGAGGAGGGATTAGGAGGAGGATGGAGGTAGGTGGAGGAGGGAGAGGGAGGAGGGGGAGAGGAAGAGGGTAGGAGGAGGAGTGGAGATGAGGAGGGAGGAGGAGGGAGGAGGAGGGAGTAGAAGGAAGGAAGAGGAAGGAGGAGGAAGAAGGAGGAGGAGGAGGAAGAGGGATAAGGAGGATGGAGGAGGAAGAGGAGGGAGAGGGAGGAGGGGGAGGAAGAGGGAGGAGGAGGAAGAGGAAGGAGGAAGAGGGAGGAGGGAGAGGGAGGAGGGGGAGGGGAAGAGGAAGAGGGTAGGAGGAGGAGGAGGGGAGAGCAGGATGTACCAGAGTACAGAACCAACAAAGACTGGGTTTTTATTCAAAGACTGTTTATTTTCTTCACGATGACAACATGGCTTCTTCCCAGTTCCAAGCAGACCTCTCTTTTCTCGTTCCTGTTAAGAATACTAAACATGTTTTATGAAACATCATTCAGAATGTTAACTCCGTTTTCGTCATACAACTTCCATAATTTCCTTCCAACGTCAGATATTCTACGAAAAGACATCACAATTCTCCAATCATTTTCTTTCTATCTCTCGATTTTCGCATACTCTATGTTCCACGTTTTATCAACGTCACTTATCAACCACTCTTCTCATATTCATACGGACAATGACACACAACCTCGCTCTCATCTCACGACTACTCTCGCATCGCGACAACCTAACGTGTCCCTACTATTATTACAAAAAACACTTCAGACGCCACCTCAACATTCCAGCAATCATTCACCACAATCTACACTTATTGATCTCCTCTACACACATTGACATAAGACATATCAACGCCAGTCTTACATTTTATCTATGTATTTCACTTAGGCGACGTCACCACACCTCTCTCCTACTTCCTTCATCACGACGAACAGCTGTCTGACTACAGTTATACTCACGTATGAACAACGCACAACCAGACGAATTATTCCAGAGGACTTTCTCAATTCACTGCTTTCTTACATCTCATTTACAGCACTATCAACTATCTCTTAAATAAACTTCATTCCAACAGGTCACTAATCTCGTAACTATCATTCTATACCTCTCCACACAACAACTTTCTCAGACTTAATCAGCTCTTCTTTCCCCACAAGCACGACGTACTCTTATTCTTTAAGCATCAACTTCTACAGTCTTTTACTCTTAATATTCTCGCGTTCAACTGACTATTTTACTCACAGGATACTCAATTCCTCCTCAATCTATATCTCCTCACCAGACATTCTCGGTTCACCTGTCAACAATACTATTCTTTCTTCTCAAACCAGCAAGCTAAACTATCTCATACATCCCGTCATAACTCTGAGTCGAAGCATTTCTAGTACGAACATTCATACTTAGTTTTTCTCTCACCCTCTACTAATTCTGTGCTGAACCTACTCTACTTTAATCACACCATTTATACATCACTCAACGTGATTAACTCTCCATTCTTTCCATTTCGGACAAAGGACTATTTTTACTCTGTTTACTCTCCCTACATCGTAACCAAATATAAGATATCCTGTATTTCGTATCCACGTAGAATATCATTTGCCGTAACTCTCTAGCCTCAACAACAACCTCGACTACTCTGTACCATGTGATACTACACCAAACAAAATTCATCTGCCTATTTTAGACAGCTCATATATCTATATGCTCAAATCGCAATTCTTCTCATAAACCAAAACTATTCCATTTTCCTTCCTCACCCAAGGAATTTTAACCGTTATAGAGTGTGTCCAAGTTAAATATTTCATTGTCTCTCAATACATTAACCCGTCTTTCTCTTATTATGTCATCTTCACTATCTGTTGTCAACCTGTTAAAGTACTCAGGTCTTAATTCTCTGAGTTTTCTTATGTTATCTTCTGTTGTCGAGGAGTAAATTCCCGCTATCTGTCTATCACTATTTCTTCTTCTTAAATGTTTTCTTCTTATTTCCTTTATTTGCGTCGGTCTGCTCACTGTTCCCTGTATACCTTACGTAACGTTTGTACTTCCCCATTTCGTCTTCAGATGACACACTGACAATAGTTCCCTCATCAGATTCATTATAGTAGTTCACCGCAGCCACGTCGATTCCATTCCCATAGTCGCCTTTAGAACGTCTGAGTTTCTTTCTCTTTCTTGGTATTCGTCTCTTAGCCTTCCCTACTTTCTTGTCATACAAACCAGTATCTAGTTCTAAAGAGTCACTAACCAAAACTCTGTCCGTCTGTCCACCAGTAACTACTCCGTATGAGGGAACATCACGCTTCGATTCAGGATCTGCTCTTATTGCAACTCTCTCATTCTCCGAATCATCAGTATTAATATCTGTTTCAGCATCACTATAATATGCGGCTGTAGTAATATCTTCTCCGTAACCTGAAATCTGGCAGCTAATATTCCTACACCATTTAGGAATTAGTTTCATGTCTATACCTGATGAACTTGACACGGTAGTACCTCTATTAACTATCATACTACTATTTCTTTCTTCAATACTTCTCCTCTTTAGCTTTCTTTCGTTCTTGGTCCTCGTCTGTCTATCTTTCTTAACTTCAACCTTGTCTCCCTTAGTCAAATGAGTTGGTTTTGACTGAGTCTCTATTAAGTCAGTTTGACTTCCCTTTGTTATCTTGCCGGCTGGTTGTACCTGGACCTTTTTCTCCACTGTATCTACCTGAGTCTGCGTACTATTTTCTATCGTATTACCTGCCTGCGTCTGTGTCTCTCGGTTTCTTTTCTTTACTAATATCGTCGTCTTCTTTTCCTGTCTACTAGTCACATTCGCAACCATTTTAGGATTATTCTGTATTTTATTTACAGGTTCAACTCTGTCTCTTACACCTGAGTTTAGATATTGTCTTTGCCTTTGCTCCAACCAGTCGTCACGTCTTTTTCTAGCAGTTGCACTGTGAGAGGGCCAACCCCATGATTTCTTTGAAAGGTTTCTCTCACGCCCATTTTTGTATCTATGCCACTTATACAAGTCCGACATTCCATAATTACTTCTCCTTTCACCATCCTCTACTTTATAGATATTGGGTCCTGGTTCATCGTAACCAACCGCATACATGGAATCACATCGTCTTCTGTCTTCATTAAGTACTGGCTGTCTCCTGTTATTCCCTCCTACTCTGTTGCACTGTACATTAAATCTATAGGTCTCTAATCCATTTGTTCTTCTTCTTAACCTTTCTACAAAATTATTAACCTCATCGACCGCTACTTTCAATTCCTGTAACCATGCAGTCACGCGTCCTAATTCCTTATTCATATTTATCCAGTATGTTGTATGTTGACAATGTTCGGCAATGTAATCCAATCCACTATACACTATTATGAACCAAACAAGATGCTGTTTTAGTATTGTGTCTAACTTTGCTACTTACACTACCAAGTACCTGTCCTAACGAAATATCTAGGGTCTCCATATTGTAGATCTGAAATATGAAATACCCCCGTACAACACAAAATTGCAATATATATCACTATATTAGTATAATATTAATCTTATTCAATTCCAAGTTAATTATTATAACACAAAATTTATATGTCAATTTTATATGTCCAATTATAATTTTACTTACTTAATTAAATCAATATTGTTCCATACTTTGCTTCCTTTGCGTTATCCGTTCAGTTACAAGTATTTGTTCCAGTTTGTGAAGTCTAGAGCGTGGGTGTCCCAGTTTTTGAACGATCAAAGAGCAGCACTTCCCGACAGTAGGTTTCAAATCGATCAGACGACGATCAGAGAGCAGCACTTCCCAACAGTAGGCTTCAAATCGATCAGACAACGATCAGAGAGCAGTCTTGGTCAGCTCCCCGAAACAACGATGTATGGCAGCGGCTTTGGTAGCCCGTTGAAACAAACGACAACGCAGGTGGCGGCTTGGACCAAGCTCTTGAAAATGGCAAAATTCAGGCTATGGTAAGCCCTTTGGAAGCGATAATTCCAGGCAACGGCTATGGTAAGCCCCTTGAAAACGATAAAGTTCAGGCACCGGCCATGGTAGGCCTCTTGAGGTAAAAAATGCAAAACGGTGGCTATGCCAAGCCTCTTGAGTTGTACAATGCAAAGCGACGGCTCTACCAAGCCTCTTGAGGTGGACAATGAAAAGTGACGGCTATACCAAGCCTCTTGAGGTAAAAAAATGCTCGACTGTAGTCCACAGGCCTCGATAGGGCACAACAAAATCTCACAGGGCCTCAGTACAGTTCTTCAACCCTTGGTTGGGTCCCTTCTGAGATGGAGTACATCATCGACGTCTTGAGATAGTCTGACAGACAACAGCGAGCGGCTCTCGATTGCAGTAGAGCCCCGAGATAGTCTGACTCGTTAACAAAACATTGGGCAACCCTTATTTATTTGCTGTCTCGATTGTCTTTTACCAACTTTCTTTTTTCTATTTGTTAGCGTTCCGAACGTAACCTATTTAACATTGAGGCTGAACTTGATTGTCTTATTGAAATGTTCTTTCTCACCTGACTCAACGATCAGACGACTGGATTTCTAGATTGCCTTTAGCCAAACTTCTGCTTGCTCAAGACATGATCAACTTAAGCCGACTTTCAGCATACTCCTCGTTCGAGATATTGATTTACTGACTTGAACTTGACACGTTCGGCAGAGTAATGACCAAGAGGAGTCGTTATGATGTGGTGTTTGCAGGCGCTGCCACCCGTTATAGTAAGTTGGGTTGGTTTTCAGTCTTCTCTTGACGCCAATTTATTTGTTATCTCAAGTCTTGAAAAAGACTTACAGCCAACCGCCCCTGGCCGGGCTTTTGGTCGCTGTATTCACAGATAACTTATACTTATTGGTCATCTTTCCCACTGCGCCTTGTTACGTTCAATGCTGGTTTAAAAGCGCGCCGAAATTATTTCTGGCGATTTAGACAAACGGAGCAAGGATCATCTTCTCAGTTTTTGGCCTCCGCGATGTTATATAGTATACGGCATGACTTCGCGTTGTTTCTCTGTAGACCGGATTATACCAGGCTCAAATCCTCGGTCGTAGGCTCCAAAATCAGTCCTGTACCAGAGTACAGAACCAACAAAGACTGGGTTTTTATTCAAAGACTGTTTATTTTCTTCACGATGACAACATGGCTTCTTCCCAGTTCCAAGGCGGGATGTTGACTGTCCCCTGACAACCCACTACGTCACGACTTGAGCATCCCCCCCCCCATTCTCCTCCGATGCTCAATCGTGCTGTAGCTGTTTCCCACTAGATCCTAATACCCTAATCCTCCACTACTGTTACAAGGAGAAGAAGGGAGAAGGAGGGAGGAGGGGAAGGAGGGAGGAGGAGGGGAGAGGAGGAGGGAGGAAGCGGAGGGAGAAGAAGGAAGGAGGAGGAGGAAGGAGGGAAAGGAAGGAGGGAGGAAGACGGAGAATGAGGAGGGAGGAAGAGGGAGAATGAGGAGGGGATGAAGGAAAGGGAGGTGGAAGAGGAGGAGGGAGGAGGAGGGTGGAGGAAGGAGGTAGGGGAGGAGGAGATAGAGGGAGGAGGAAGAGGAGGAGAAGGGAGGAGGAGGAGGAGAAGGGAGGAGGAGGAGGGTGGAGGGAGGAGGAGGAGGTAGAGGGAGGAGGAGGAGGAGGTAGGAGGAGGAGGAAGAGGGAAGAGGGAGAAGAAGGGAGAAGGAGGAGGGTGGAGGAGGGAGGATGATGAGGGAGAAGGAGGCAGGAGGAGGAGGAGGGAGGCAAGAGGAGGAGGAGATATGAAGAGTGAGAGGGAGGAGGAGGGAAGAGGAGGGAGGAGGCGGAGGGAGTAGGAGGGAGGAGGAGGGGAGAGGAAGAGGGAGAAGGAAGAGGGAGAAGGAGGAGGTAGAGGGAGGAGGAAAAGGAGGAGGGTGGAGGGAGGAGGTAGAGGGAGGAGGAGGGGAGGAGGTAGAGGGAGGAGGAGAAGAGAGGAGGAGGGAGTTCGCCATTCCGAATTCATACTCGTCTAGGTTCTGTGATTTCGGTCCTTCCATTGATTGTTCTTCCCTTCTACACGACTGTAGATAACTTCCTTACACATAAAAAGATGAATTGTTATTGATATTGCCGTGGCATGGAGGAATATCAGCAGCAGAGTTGATCCAGAAAACCAAAGACCGAGATCTACGGAGAGCCATGAACGCCTACGCCAGCCGGCACGGCACTTGATGATGATTGCCGTGTGACGATTCTGTGTAGTCACGTCATTTTCTTCCCTTTCCCTAGCGTTTCGGTTCGGGGATTCTTTCATCATCATCATCATATATTTACGCACGTATTTTGGGAGGGGGAGGAGGGAGGAGGAGGAAGAAGAAAAAAAAATACGACAGTTGGCAGCGCTGGAATGAAAGGAAGGCGTGTAGAAAATTTCATCTCAATCGGATGGGCCGTTCGCGAACGTATAAAGGACATACAGACATACAGACATACATATCCACATCCTAATTTATATATAAGAAAAGGAGCGATGGCATGGCTGTGTAAGGAAAGCGAAATCAAATATCCAAATGCAACCAAATGTGCAAGAGAACTATTGTTACCGTTTCCATCTTCACATTTAGCTGAATGCGGATTTAGTGCCATAAATGATTTGCTGCTTTAAAAAAAAAAAAAAAAAGAAATCGGCTGGATAAAAAAAAACGGGGAGCCTTGAAACTGAAGTTAACTAAATTGGAACCTGACATAAAATGTCGTTGCAGCAAGCATCAAGCGCAAGGATCTCATTAACTTTAAATAATAAATAATTACTAATAATTAAAATAATATAGAAAAATCTTTCTTTAAAATTATTCTTTACTTGAATTTCAGTTCTCCATCATATGTTTTGAAAATTTACTTACTGTTTGCTCAATAATTTCCTAGTGATTTCTTCCTGAAACCTACCATTCAAGTTTCTTTAGTGAACATTTCAAGTTTTGAATATTAAAAACTATGTATACGGTTGCGGGGGAGGAGGGGGGGGGGGCATAAGAATTTTAGAAAGGCTTAGGTGGGGCATAGCACAAAAAAGGTTGGGAAACACTGGTATAACCAGTACTTCTTACATGTTATAGTGTATAGAATAATACGTCGACTGCTGTTCATTTCTGAAGTAATACAGTATCTGGCCAGTTCATCACACACAGAAATGCATCCAATTATTATTATCTGACATTTAGTAGTATATGCACAACTTCAATTAAGTCTAATCATGCAATTTCGTGAGAAAATGGTACGAGGGTTGGGGGAGTGGCGGGATGAAAAACGAATCCCTGACAATGATAGAAACTATGATCACAAAATATTGATTGATCGCAAGGGACCACGAATATTGAGAATTTGTTATGTATGGCAATGGCAGAGAACAACATAGGGCAGGTGACTACAATGGGATACATTCATTGGGGAACGGAGTAGAAACAAGCGACATGAGTTATAGTAACTCCCGTCACGTAACTATCTCTCCATAGCATACAGCCTGTGTTGAATTGTAGAGACCACGTGTTGTCCATGCTGCATGATCCCTCCTTCGGCCTGCCTAGTTTACTCCAGAGGAAAGGTAACACCATTACCTCTGGAACAAGGCTAGTTGCAGAAGCTGCAGGACCAGCAAAGCAACGCCTGTCGGAGATTCTATCCTAGACCAGTTACCGACCAAGGCCTGGTCTGCCTTGCCATGACATGTAATCTTTAGGTTGCATTTCTTCGCACTAGGATAAGGCTTCTGCCCCCCAAACTGCGCTTCTCCACCTGAAGCCGGTGGCGCAATGTGGGGTGTCGAGTTGGGTGAGTGCCGCTCAAAATACGGCGCTAACAGAAAGCAGGTCTGTTTGTGGTCTTATTGTTTATGAATATGTGGGAAAGTATAATTTTTCTGTACGGCCTTCAGTTTTATGGTCACGCCGCATTAGATGACCTCACGTGTTCGAGGGTATTGGAATTTAAAATTAGCTGTGGCTCTGGCAGAGGGAGGAGCATGAGATGACAATATATTCAGTATGCTGCTGCTAAGCGAGACAACATACTCATGGGAATGGTCCAGGTACTGAGCTACTAAAAGCAGGTAAATAAAGGATCCTTTTAAATCCCTTATGCACTTTAAGAATATGGTACTATGCACATATTTTGTATAGATCAATCCACATATTTGTATAGATCGATCAGTATTAAATAAGTGATGAAGTCAGCATCACGCGGACCTTTTTTACTTCCCAAGACATACCCTGGTACTCGCTTAACGCTGGGTCCATCTAGAAACCAAAGTCAATATTAAACATTCGAATCCGCTGCTATGCGGATCGAACTCATGACCACTGGCTGGCAAGCGAGCATTTAGCCATTACATCACTGCGGCTTCTTGCTAATCTGTTTGCCCTTTCAAAAAATAACCCAGTTAACAGTCCAGTGAAAAGACTGTTTACATTTGTTGCTTTTGCAATTGAACATGAAGTATTGCCCATTTGTGGTTACTATAAGCCGACATTTTCATTCAACACCATGGTGACAGACACACACGCACACACACGCACGCACGCACGCACGCACGAGCACATACACACACAGACACACAAACACAGACACACACACAGACACACACACACACACACACACACACACATATATATATATATATATATATATATATATATATATATATATATATATATATATATATATATATATATATATATATATGACTGTAATAGTGATCATGTACCACTATGTGGACAAATAAAAGTAAGATTAAAGAGAGGGGAAAAATGGTTAGGAACATGAGACTTAATAAAGAGGTTCTGAAAGTAGATAAAGAAATTCAAGAACAATACATAATGACTGTGAAAAATAGGTATAATGCAATAGCTAATATACATAATGTTAAGGGACTCCATTCATCAAACTAGCAAAGAAATATTACCGGAGAGAAGTCAAATAGCTAAGAAAAAATGGATGAATGAAGAAATCTTAATGCTGATGGACAAAAGAAAACAGTAAAAATGACAAACAAGAATACGCTAAGATAAATAAAGAAACAAAAAGATAAATGTTGGAAGGCAAAAGAAAGTTGGTTAAATGAGCAGTGCAAAAAAATTGAATTAAATGCCAGTAAAGATACAAAAGATATGCACAGACAAATCAGTGAGCTCACTGGAAGAAAAATAAGAATAAATACAGAGTGTTTGAAATCAAAACCAGGAAAGATATTATTGGAGGAAGGTGATATAATGAAGAGGTGGAATGAGTATATAAGAGAATTATATGATGGGGAAGGGGAAGAATTAACAGAAGAAAGTAGCTTAGAAGGTCCACCTATTCTAAAAGAGGAAGTTGCTGACGCTATGAAATATATGAAGAAAGGAAAAACAGCTGGACCAGATGAGATCACAATAGAAGAATTAGAAGTATTGGGAAAATTTGGAGTATATATATTAAAGAACATGTTAAATTATATTTACAGCAGTGGATATTTACCCAGTGATATGCTGAAATCTGTATTTATAGCTATACCAAAAAGACTAGGAGCAATTGAATGTGAAGATTTTCGTACAATTAACCCCATAAACCATATCACTAAGCTTCTGCTCAGAATCATAATGAGAAGAACCAGAAAGAAAGTAAAAATGGAAATTAGTGAAGAACAGTATGGATTTGTGGAGGGAAAGGGCACAAACAATGCAATATATACATTACGGACACTAATAGAAAGGTCAATAGAGAAACAGAAAGACATATATTTATGCTTCATAGATTATACTAAGGCATTTGATAAAGTAAAACATGATGAGCTGATTAAAATGTTAGAAGACATCAACATTGATGGGAAAGATGTAAGAATAATAAAGAATATTTACTGGAACCAAGCAGCAGCAATTAAAATTGGAAATAAAGAGGGTAGTTACGAACAGATAAAGCTAGGATTACGACAGGGATGTGTCTTGTCACCAGATCTCTTCTACCTATATAGCGAAGTAATAATGAGAGAGATCAAAGAGATGCCAGGAATACTAGTTGGAGGTTATAATATAAATAATATACGATATGCAGATGACACAGTATTGGTGGCAGATAAATCAACAGACCTACAACAATTGTTGGACATTGACATAAGCCTGGGTCACTGACATTGAGTTGAGTGACCGGGCAGGAGGAAGAATGGAGATGAGAGGGGGAGACAGTAAATTGACTGACCTGGCTACGAGGAAAACAATCAACCCTCAGAAATAATGGGGCGGATATGAGTGGAAATCCCCAGGGGGGGATGGGTCGAGAGAGAGTTGTGTGTTGTGTGAAGTGAGGAGACGGAAAAGGTCAGTGAGAGAAGAGACCGACTGCGGGTCGGGTCGTTTAAGAGAGAGCTCCGTGTTGTGTTGTTCTTCTAGTTGTGAAGACAGGCCTGAACCCAGAGTGGGTTCTGTATTGAGTGTGGGCCTAAACCCAGAGTGGGTTCTATAGTTGAGCAGTGGCTCCAACACAATGTGTGGGTTGTATTGTGTGAGATCCAGCCGAGGATTGTAGCTGGATTACCTGTCTTGTGGATTGAGATTAGAAGCAGGCCGTGAGAAGGAATTGATGTGTGCTGGTTAAATTGTGAGGAGGATATTTATATTCTATGGATTACATTATGTTTCTGGATGTATAAACATGTTCCGTTTGTCCGTCTTATTTCCTGTAATAAAGGATTATGTGCGCCAACGAAATCTTGTTTAATGCCTGGTGAATATGCACTGCGGGGGTGAGTTACATTGCAAGACAGATATCTCCATTGACACACCATGAGTATCGTTACCTAGACAACGACCATCACACAATAATATCATGAGCATATCATCGTAAGAACTTCGTGATATTATCATCAAGAAGACGTGTGACATCTGAGGGCTACGTCCAATTAAGAACATTATAGACAGTGTTGTCATTCTGAGATGTTTGTGGGCTCTTCGCTGAAAGAGAGGAGTTATTATCTGTGACTTAGTTCCATCAATTTAGACAGTACTGCGTCAAGAAATTAACAGCAACTCTTTGGTGTGTATAAGACGCCACATCCAAGAAAAACTGTCAGCGCGCGGGGAAAATGCGCGGCGGAGGTCACAGGCGAGCAGTCAGTTCACGTCAAGTCCACTACAGGTAAATTAACGGCGGTCAGCACGCATAAACAGACGAGGCGGGGACGCCAAGAATTAACGCAGGACAAATCGACCGGGAGAGTCGATTGCAGTAGCAGGGGTGTTTGGTCAAGGACAGCACAGGTAAATTCGAGTGGACAAAACAGTGTTTGTAACAAGTGCGGTCAGTCCTAAAGTGTGTGTGTTTGACAGGATTGAACCAAGGATTGAAGAAAATCAAAGATATTGACAGGTGTGTGTGTGTGCTGGAGGCAATCGCACTGTGTTGTTGCAAGTTGACTGGTCAAGATTATTCGACGCAGTAAATAGGACGGGTGGGTACACCAGCGTCCAGGTACTGGGGAAGTACATGTTTGGAAAACAGAGAAAAATTGGCAGTCGCTGATTTGACGGACAGTTGACTGAAGGGGATAGTAACAGTACCCCTACCGCAGCCGGGTGGGGCTGTCAAGTGTTTGTGTGAAAACTGTGTTACGGAGGAATTTTTCACTGAGAGTGATAAAGAGAAATTGAGGTGTCCGGCAAGGTCAAGGCCGTGGACAGTGGAAAGTTACTGAGATGTCCCATAGTGGAACTGGATAAACAAGCTGGTTTTGTGTGAAACTAGACTTTATGTTCGGCTTTGTTAAAAGCCCTTTGTGTTCATTACCTTATAATCAGCAAACATTTTGTCAACGATTGATGACGTGGCATCTCCGCGAACATAGTTGCATACAGTTGCCAAAAAGAACTGACGGTACAGAGTGAAAGCGTTGAACATTTATTGCCATTATTTTGGTCTTTTCTTTTGGTGAATCTATCACATATATGATACAGCAAAGCGCCATCTCCGCAACGAGAGTAACAACAAATCGAAAGAACACTTTGGATTATTACCACGTACAGAGAAAGTACAATAACGTTACGGATATCACTATCATCTTCAACTTTTGTCGACAGTTGGAACTTTTGATCACCACGTGAATTCAATAACCACACAACAAAACAAGAAGTCGGTTTGAAATCTAGCGTCGTAGACATTGAATAAAAAGAACTTTTGGCGACGGATTAGTGGGCACATATTTATCGGCCAACGATGTGGACATTCTGTTTGCTGCTCATTGTCTTATAAATATTGTTTTCGGTTGTTAAGCTGTTACTTGTATGTGGTCCAGTGTTTGTCAAGAGTAGGGGATTTGTTGGGGTGTTTCTCGAGAGTCGGGATACAGCACAATAATTTATTTGTCTTTCTGGTGCTTACGATATTTTTGTAAGAAAAACGTTAATGAGTTGACGTATCGTGCAGGGGCATTGAAATAGTCTTAACCAATATCTAGAGCCGAGTTGTCTGACGTCAGATCTGTGTATATTTTCAGTATATATTCTTTTTCTTTCTCTCTTTCTTTTCGTTATATTTACATATAATATTTGTTGTGTTCGGATATATGTTTTTATTGTGATCTTTCGTCATTTCTGCTGTCTAGTGGTCTTGGTCAATTTATATTTTTATTTTACGCGCACTGTGGATGTCTCTACACAAGCTTGTGGTTGTTACTGTGGTTTATTTCTGTGTCATCATCGTCTCCGTGTACTCAGCTTGTGAAGTCTAGCGTTGGATAGTCATCACTTAGTGTTATCATCCATTTGTGTGTATATGTTTTTATATGTATGTTTAACAATATTTCCAGGGACTTTATGAACTTTTGGTCATAGATATATAGATATAAGGGAGTATAGGTGATACTTCCCCCCTCACTACCTAGTGCTTATAGAGTGACTGGGTGAGTACAGAGTGATATTGTAGCACTACGGATTTACGTACACAGGGAGTGTGGGTGTACTTAGGGAAGTGACACAAAGACTAACAGCAGAATCGTCACATTTATAGTTGGCTGACAGACAGCAACGTGTCCACAAGTACAAGATGCCTACTTTAATGGAATATATTGAAGCAGGTGAACGAATAGGCCTGAAGGGTAAAGAGTTACAAGAGTATGCCGAAGCAAAAGAGCAACAACAGATTGAAAGAGACCAGAGGCAAGCCGAAAGAGAACAGAGACAGGCAGAACTCGAGGCCAACCGCCTACAGGAAGTAAAGTTGGCTGAAATAGAAAACAAGCGTCTACAAGAAGAGACACAAATGAAAGTGGAAATTGAGAAAGAGAAGATTAAGATGGAAGCTGAAATTGCTCTCAGAAAACTAGAACTATCTTCAAAGGGTCAAAGTGAGGAAAGCGGAAGACCTTCGCAGTCGTCACAGAGATTAAAACTGCCATACTTTACGGACCGAGACAACCTTGAATCTTATTTGGACAGATATTCAAGGCAACAGCGAAAGTGTTAGGCATCCCCGAAGACCAGTATGCTATTAGACTAGGGGAGCTTCTTACGGGCAAGGCACTAGACACCATGTTCAATTTACCTGTAGAAGAAAGGAAACAACTACACTATCTTACGTCAACGTTTGCTGACTAAGTTCCAACTCACTGAGCATGGATATAGGACAAAGTTTAGACAGTTAGTGCCAGAGACAAATCAAGATTTCACAGACTTTGTTAACACTGTAAAGAATGCATTTAACAAATGGATGGAGCTTGCAGAAGTAGGGAAAGATTTTAATAAATTAGTAGATCTAATGTTAAGAGACAAGGTAGTATCTGCATGCAATTCTAATTTAGTGGCGTTCTTTGAGGAACGGAAGCCAAAGGACATAGACACAATGTCTCAGTTAGGGCAAAACTACATGACTGCACATCCTAACGTATCTATTGGGAAACTAATGAGTGAGGAAATAGTCTGTGCAGCGTACACTAAACAGGACCAGAATCCAGTCATCAGACCAAGGGCGAAAAGTGTGGATTCAGCACAGAAAGGTGAGCAGCAAGAACTTCAAGATAATGGTTTCCGAGGAAACAATGTTGGTAGAGTAGGACGGTACCCATATAGAAGAGGGAACTTCCAGAGACGTCCAAATTATGCCGGATGTTGGAATTGTGGGAGCTGGAGACACAGGGCAGCAGAGTGTGATGCACAACCATCAGATGGACCAACGAACAGCACTAAAAGGGAGATTACTTGTTTCAAATGTGGAAAGAATGGTCATATCAGTCATCAATGTAGGATGAGAGAAACAGAGCACTCAAATGCAGCGCAAGTAATTGAGACGCTGAACAATGAAGATTGTAGTGGGTGCAAACCTCTTTTTGAAAAAGACAGTCAGCCAGTCTTAATATGTGGTCACACAGTTAAAGCAGGATCAGCAGTGCATGAAGGAGGAAGTTTGAAGCTGCATCAGGGATTTGTCAATGATAGACCAGCGTTAACAATTAGGGATTCCGGATGTACGTCTATCGGAGTGAGGAGAAGTTTAATAGATCCCTCGGATTATACAGGGAAAAAGATTAGATGCATAACATTCAATGGCACAGTAGAGTTCTACCCAGTAGCCATAATAACAGTAAAAACACCATATATCACTGGAAGAGTGACAGCGTGTGTTTTGGACTCACCAATGGCTGATTTGATCATAGGAAATGTTATAGGAGTTAAAGATTGTACAGAAGAGGAAGTAGTTTATTGGGACCAAAAATATAGTGTAAGCAGTAATCGAGGTAGTTACCACAAGAGAACCTAAATTAGAGAGTATAGCTGAGGTAGAAGAGGCACTTGAAGTAGACACAGGAACTCAGGACAAGGATAGTACAGCTGAGCAGATGAGAATGGATCCCAAATATAGTGCTAGTGACTCCCAGAGACAAGATACTACTCTGAACAAATGTTCCCAAGGGTGTAGGAGAGTAGAACATAGGCAGTCAAAGAAAGGTAGATGGTGCTTCGAGAGGAAGAACAATGTTCTCACTCGCAGGTTTTCAGATAGCAGAACTGCACGTGGGCAAGGAGCAGTACCTTTAGCACATAGAGACCGATATACTAGAACAGCTCAGGATAGTGCATGTGCAGGGCACATAGGCATAAGGCGTATGCAGCAGAAAGCAAGGTGCCAGGTATATGGGCCAAGATTGAATAAAGAGCTCAGACTAAACAGAGACTCAAGTGTAACGGTGCAATATGCAGATAGGAAAGTTGAGTCAGGTCAAAAGAGTTTTCGCGACATTACTGACCCAGGGCTAGGGATAGCAAACAGATGTTGTAATTGTAGAGGTACCATGAGTCATGGGTACATGAAAGGTAGACACAGCATCGACAGGAATCAGAGGTGGGTTAATGCAAGAACAGAACCACCTGATATAGGGTCGGTACACAAATAGTATTGTGGGGTCGTGAAGTAGTAAGAGACCTGTGGGTACATAAGTATAATGCTTTTCTATGATGTATTATTATTATGATGTGATGTATTAGTTCATGCATTGATACACAAGATAGATGGTTGTATTTATGTGTGATGAATATAGGAGTGTACTATGAGCATTTGATGTATTATGTAGTGTGGTAGCTGGAGTAAGGTGCAGCCATACTTAGGGCTACCCAGGCTATATGTCTGGGTCACATGTTTAGTAAGTTTTAGTCTCCCAATATTTGAAAACGAAGTTTTCTTTTAAGAGGGGGGTAATGACATAAGCCTGGGTCACTGACATTGAGTTGAGTGACCGGGCAGGAGGAAGAATGGAGATGAGAGGGGGAGACAGTAAATTGACTGACCTGGCTACGAGGAAAACAATCAACCCTCAGAAATAATGGGGCGGATATGAGTGGAAATCCCCAGGGGGGGATGGGTCGAGAGAGAGTTGTGTGTTGTGTGAAGTGAGGAGACGGAAAAGGTCAGTGAGAGAAGAGACCGACTGCGGGTCGGGTCGTTTAAGAGAGAGCTCCGTGTTGTGTTGTTCTTCTAGTTGTGAAGACAGGCCTGAACCCAGAGTGGGTTCTGTATTGAGTGTGGGCCTAAACCCAGAGTGGGTTCTATAGTTGAGCAGTGGCTCCAACACAATGTGTGGGTTGTATTGTGTGAGATCCAGCCGAGGATTGTAGCTGGATTACCTGTCTTGTGGATTGAGATTAGAAGCAGGCCGTGAGAAGGAATTGATGTGTGCTGGTTAAATTGTGAGGAGGATATTTATATTCTATGGATTACATTATGTTTCTGGATGTATAAACATGTTCCGTTTGTCCGTCTTATTTCTGTAATAAAGGATTATGTGCGCCAACGGAATCTTGTTTAATGCCTGGTGAATATGCACTGCGGGGGTGAGTTACATTGCAAGACAGATATCTCCATTGACACACCATGAGTATCGTTACCTAGACAACGACCATCACACAATAATATCATGAGCATATCATCGTAAGAACTTCGTGATATTATCGTCAAGAAGACGTGTGACAGACATTGTAGTAACAGAGAGTGCAAGGAAAGGACTCTCCTTGAATATCAAGAAAACAGTAACAATGGTGATATCAAAGAAAATGGTGACACCAAAATGTGACATAGAAATAGAAGGAAAAATTCTTAACCAAGTGAATAATTTTAGATACCTAGGGGCACTTATAACATCAGATGGAAGATGTACAGCAGAGATTAAGAGCAGAATAGGGCAGGCAAAGGCCGCATTTCAGAAAATGAAGAGTATCTTGTGCAATAGGTCACAATCACTGAGTGTAAGAAAGAGAGTGCTGAAATGCTATGTAGAACCAGTTTTGCTGTATGGCAGTGAATCTTGGAATGTAAATGAACAAATTAAGAAGAAATTAGAAGCAACAGAGATGTGGTTCCTTAGACGAATACTGAGAATTCCTTGGACTGCCAGAGTAACTAACTACGACTGCCTGAAACAAGCTAATGAAACTAGAACACTATATGCAACAATAAGAAAGAGACAAGCAACTTTCTTTGGTCATGTAATGAGAAGAGAGGCATTGGAGAACATCGTGACAACTGGAAAGATCGAGGGGAAGAGAGGCAGAGGCAGACCAAGAGAAATGACGGTGGCACGGAGGAATATCAGCAGCAGAGTTGATCCAGAAAACCAAAGACCGAGATCAGTGGAGAGCCATGAACGCCTACGCCAGCCGGCACGGCACTTGATGATGATCTACATTTATATAAAATAGAATGTCTGTCTGTCTGTCTGTCTGTATGTATGTACGTTATGCGTTCGCGAAAGGTCCATCCGATTGAGATGAAATTTTCTACACGTCTTCTTCTCATTCCCGCGCTGCCAACTGTCATAGTTTGTTAGTGTAAAAACAGTTATTTACTTAATATTATTTAATATTTTAATTTACATTATAATTTATATATAGCGAGGGGACATACCGTTTAATAGCATTGCTATATATGTAAAATTGTTGCATATTTCTCAAATAGGTAGACCATTACGCTACAGTTATCTACAGGCGTATGCGTTATAATCCTCCTCCTCCCTCCTCCTCCCCTCCTCCCCCTCCTTCCCCACCTTTTCCTCCTCCTCTTCCTCCCCCTTCTCCTCCTCCCACTTTTCGCTACAGTTAGGGGCCTATCTACAGGCATATGCGTTATAATCTTTCTCCTCCCCCTCCCCCTCCTCCTCCCCTCCTCCTCCCTCTTCCTCCTCCTCCCCCTCCTCCTCCTCCCCCTCCTCCACCTCCTCATCTTCATCCTCCTCCCCCTCCTCCTCCCCCTCCTCCCCTCTTTCTCCTCCTCCTCTCCTCCTCCCCCTCATCCTCCCTCTCCTCCTCCCCCTCCTCCTCCCTCTCCTCCCCCTCCTCCTCCTCCTTTTTCTTCTGCTCCTGCTGCCGCCGCTCCATTTACACAAGTTAACAGACAGACAGACAGACAGACAGGCAGGCAGGCAGGCAGAGAGATCGATCCCCGCCAGGGAATTTGCGAAGCCGGGCCGGGTCAGCTAGTGTATATAGCGTCAGTCGATGGTCTCAAATTCTCTGTCTCTCCGATGACATGCATCGGTTAAATTTCGAACCCTTTCGTCGGCTCAGAAACGAACTAATAAATTTTTGACAAACATTAAGGAAATAGCAAACACATTTCACATTATAAAATCTAAAGGCAAGAAACTATATCGAACCAGCGACAGTTCAATTCATTACACCTAATTTTCTTTATCTAATCAATCACTGCGCAATGTATTATTTAACGTTGTTTTCGCTTTACGGCATATCAAAGAATGAGAAAAAACACCATGGCAGTTTTCATGAATTATAGATTATCTTTCCATAAAGATTACCCCGCTTGCGACTGATATTTCTGCCGCTGATTGAACCTAACATCGGCAATGCTCAAGGAAGGATTTATGAGAACGTGAGGTTACCAAGTAGCTCCCAAAGGCTTACTGTCGATAATTTCCCCATAAATCATTTGAGTTAGTGCAAGGTGCAGTATTTTGTTAGTAAAATTCTGGCAAACTTAATGTTATCTTCGTGTTTTCTCCCTGACAACTCCATGCTCATTTTCTCCCCTTGAAAAAATGTGTATTCACGATTTGCTTTATCAGGATTACGGCCGGGTGTGTAAACATTAATTATCGTCTGCATATTTATTATATTTCTGTTCTGAGCTCTCTTTCTCCTTCTTTCTCTCACGTCCTCTCTCTTTCTTTTTCTCTTTGTATATTAATGTTCCTTCATTTAAAAAGTGTCCCCTAAATCAGATAGTGGAAAACAAATACATAATAACTCGGAAAAATAACTTTTGTTCCGGATAAAAACTAGATTTTATTTAACCTATGAATGAGTTTTCTAATTTAGTTTTTTTTTTTCTTTCTTTTGTTTTGCTTTTTAAATTATGGGACAAAATGTCTTGTGTTTACATTATACGGGAGAATATGGGACAAAATGTCTTGTGTTTACATTATACGGCAGTCAATGGGATTTAACATTCGGGCGCGCATAAATGCCGTCTTTTGTTTAATCCGTCTCTAAGCAAAGCTGAAATGTGGCGCTTTCAAAACATGACATTTAATGATGCGATTTGCTTGTTTGATTTTCAACTTTCATGAATTGCATTTTTGGGCTCCATTTTCTATTAATCTCAAAATTGTTTATTCTTTTATGTTGATATTTCGTCTTGGTAACAAGGTGGTCATAATTATTAATATTATATTATTTTTGGAATAATAATTGTCAATTGTGAATCTGAATAGTATATTTTGCGTTTCTCCTTGTGTTGACATCTTGAATTTGCAAATAATAATGTATTATTGTTTGTTGTTTTTGTTGTTGTTGTTTCATGTTTCTTTGTGTACGTTTATATTATTCTATTTACACCCGTGAAGGTTAATCCGGTCAACAAATACTCGCAGAAGTCGGATGTGTCGGCCGAAAGGCGCAAGAATCGCAGCTCTGCTGTAAACAGGCACAACGTAATTACGTCCGAAAAATGCACTCCGGATGAATACGGGTGAAGAATTATGTTTACTACACTGGTGAAATCATTTTTGCTTTAGACATTTCATCCATTCATGTGTTAGAAATTTCACTTAGTTGCTACTATACAGTTCTGCAAAATAAGCAAATTACAACTGTAATCTACATTTAGATACATTAAACACACAGCAATATGCTTACCTAGCCAATGAAAAATAAGAAGTCCGTACAGATACCGCAATCGAAATCCTGACACTTACGCCGAGTGAAGTAAGGGAAAATAACTACAGAAAGAAAGAATGCATGAATGAATGAATGAAAGGAAGACAGACACAGAGACAGACAGACTCGAAGGAAGGAAGGGGAAGGGAAAGGAGAATAAAATAGGAAGAAAGAAATTAAGGTCAGAGGTGGAAGGAGGGAGGTAAGTGCCTCCTTCTTCTGAGGGTTAAGCTGTATCAATCAATCAATCAATCAATCACGCGCCGTCTCAACAATGATGGTTAGCCGCAATGGATCTCCAACACTGTCTGTCTCTCGTCTTGACTAAGCTGTATCACTCAACTGTATAAATGTTTTTCTCAAAATGTCGTTAGCCACCAATGAGTAGACAGCAGACCACTAAAGTAGTGTGCATTGTATGCAAGAAGACTACTGCCGAGACAGCATTCAGCAAGCTAGTGTGTAGACATAATGCATGCAGTCAATGCCCATTGAGGCACTAGCATTTATTCTCGAGTGGCCTGGCTGCTGAGCACTTACAAACACTATAAACCTTTTAGTATGAGCATTCATTTCCTGTTCTTTATTGTTTGTAAAAATAGAATTCAGTTAAAGACACGGGTTGTTTGTTATAAACACATCATCATCGATAAATGTTTCTATTATTCAAGAAAATTGAAACAATTTTCTTACCAGAATTGCTATCAATGCCAGGAATGAACAGTAACAACAGGAGGAAAAAAGATCTAGAGAAATCAAATCACTGCGGAGTATGTCAAACATAACTAGAAAAGAAGTCTTATGCCGTGAAAGACGATCGTTTATTTTGTCAGTCCCAGAGAGCCACATTTGCTTCCCCGATTTAAAAAAAAAAAAAAATAACGATACCAATATTATAAGTGTATTACTTTCACAGTGGCCAATTGTACACGCATTGTAAATATCGAAGACTGTGTTATATTTCTTTAGCATGCCTTGACTAAACGTAAGGTGTAGGTGTTTTATCACGCATGTTACGTTTACTGGTACAAGTGAAGAATTGCCAATCACATATAATGCGTTGTTTGGGAAAAAGTAAGTTAAGTTCACAATGTGAAGTGTTTTACTGGTCGAACATAGTGGTACAGATGGTTCTTTCTGTAAGATGATGCTGGAGTGGTGCTTTCGAACCCGGTATGCTTATAGTTTCACATTGTCCCCAACGGCATGTGTGCACACACGATACGACTTGATTGATTGATTGCCGTCGCTGTGGTCCTGCACATACAGGTCTAATGCCATGACTCCCTATGCCCCACGACGGCATGTCAGTGGGGCCCGTTCCCGTTTAATTGTTTAAACCTCTGAAGGCCCAACACTTGATGCTATTTACAGCATTCTGTTCTTGTGAATGACAGATAAGCCAAAAATGTGCACAATACACAGTAGCTCAATAATACTTGTGGTGTCAGGTCTTAGTCAGATATGACTGAGCTACCGTACGACAGTAGACGGTACTACCTGCTTCTGTTAGCGCCGAATGTTGGGCCGCGATAATCAAACCCGACACCCAACAGCCTTCGGGCGGAAGAGTGCAATTGGGAGGATATAAGCCTTACTCTAGTGCGAGGAAATGCAACATAAAGGCTAAATGTCATGGCAAGGCAAACAAGGCCCTAAGCCCTGTTCGGCAACTGGTCTAGGATGGAAGCTCTAACAGGCGGACAGTTAGAGTTTGCTTTGCTGATCCGGCAGCTTCTGCAGCTTGTCTTGTTCCAGATGTATTGGTGTTACACTCCTCTGGAGTAAACTAGGCAGTCCGAGAGAGGGATCATGCTGCATGGGTAACATATGGTATCTAAATTAAGCCCAGGCTTTGTGTTATGGAAAGGTATAACTCCATTTAACAGACTATCGTCTGTCAAGACGGCAAGGTGCAAGTCATCAGTCAATAATACTTGTACAAACCCACAAATACTTGTCATGTTGCCGAAGAGTAGAAGCCCAGACGTCCATGGATCTGTAGCAACAACAGGTTTTGTGTATAGGGGCGTTGCAAACGTGATAATAGGAAGTTATTAAGAAGTCTTCCTCTTCTTCTTTATGTCTTCTGCCCTTTATCCACATTGGAGCTTAGAGGCTCGATTCTCGTTATGTCGTCCTATCTTTTTCTACTGCATGCATCTCTCACCCAGTATTATTACCCCTGTGTCTAATTCTCTCCTTTATTTAGTTTAAAGTCTCCCTCTGTTTTGTTTGCAGTGTGGGTTCCACAAAAACATTCTCACTGTGTCAGAGCTATGAGCTTCTACAGGCGTTACTCAATCATGCATCACAGCCATAAGGAACTGACACGAAATGTATGGGGTATTTATGGGAGAGACATATTATGTGGAAGTCTTAGACAGTTGGGCGATAAATAATTATACAAACAACGCCAATTCATCAAATTGATTTCTAAAATCATTTGCAGTATAAAAAAATAGCTAGATAACGAGTTATGCCCATAATTAATAATTGTGGATTCAGATGTACGATAAACTTGGCTAATAATGGCAACTTGTAGGCTGGTAGTTGGCTGCGCATCGAAGTACGCACGTTCGTTCAGAGTCGCTGTCGTTAGTTGATAGAGGCAGGTTCTAACTTCAGTGCGCTTGTAGCTTTTTTGTCATCTAGTGCGTGCTCTAATCTCTGTTTCTTTCCTTTCTTCACACATCTCATCACGAAGAAGGTCCTTCACAGAACGTCGCTCTCATGAAGTATCACGGCATGCCGAAAAATGTCTCCATCATTTGCCAGCCTCTCTTTGGTCGAGCCTGCCTCAACGCGGGAAATTATGTGTGCCTGGAGAGACATGAACGCCTGCGCCAGTTGGCAGGCACACAATGATTATATCCATCCATCATGTGCCATGCCGATAAGCGTCGGCGGTCATGTTTTGCCATCTCACTCGATCACCAGAGTCATGGATCAGCTCCGTGTTTCTGTCTCGACCATGTCATGTGGCCAAGCCATCCAGGTATTTACTTCTCGGTTTTCTCCTTGGTCTCTTCCCTTCGATCTTGCCAGTTGTCACCAAGTTCTCCAAGTCATTTCTTCTCATAACATGCCCCAAAAATTGTGAATGTCTACGTTTAATGACTCTAATCAGTTAACGATCTTCATTTGTTTCTTAGATAGATAGATAGATAGATAGATAGATAGATAGATAGATAGATAGATAGATAGATAGATAGATAGATAGATAGATAGATAGATAGATAGATAGATAGATAGATAGATAGATAGATAGATAGATAGATAGATAGATAGATAGATAGATAGATAGATAGATAGATAGATAGATAGATAGATAGATAGATAGATAGATAGATAGATAGATAGATAGATAGATAGATAGATAGATAGATAGATAGATAGATAGATAGATAGATAGATAGATAGATAGATAGATAGATAGATAGATAGATAGATAGATAGATAGATAGATAGATAGATAGATAGATAGATAGATAGATAGATAGATAGATAGATAGATAGATAGATAGATAGATAGATAGATAGATAGATAGATAGATAGATAGATAGATAGATAGATAGATAGATAGATAGATAGATAGATAGATAGATAGATAGATAGATAGATAGATAGATAGATAGATAGATAGATAGATAGATAGATAGATAGATAGATAGATAGATAGATAGATAGATAGATAGATAGATAGATAGATAGATAGATAGATAGATAGATAGATAGATAGATAGATAGATAGATAGATAGATAGATAGATAGATAGATAGATAGATAGATAGATAGATAGATAGATAGATAGATAGATAGATAGATAGATAGATAGATAGATAGATAGATAGATAGATAGATAGATAGATAGATAGATAGATAGATAGATAGATAGATAGATAGATAGATAGATAGATAGATAGATAGATAGATAGATAGATAGATAGATAGATAGATAGATAGATAGATAGATAGATAGATAGATAGATAGATAGATAGATAGATAGATAGATAGATAGATAGATAGATAGATAGATAGATAGATAGATAGATAGATAGATAGATAGATAGATAGATAGATAGATAGATAGATAGATAGATAGATAGATAGATAGATAGATAGATAGATAGATAGATAGATAGATAGATAGATAGATAGATAGATAGATAGATAGATAGATAGATAGATAGATAGATAGATAGATAGATAGATAGATAGATAGATAGATAGATAGATAGATAGATAGATAGATAGATAGATAGATAGATAGATAGATAGATAGATAGATAGATAGATAGATAGATAGATAGATAGATAGATAGATAGATAGATAGATAGATAGATAGATAGATAGATAGATAGATAGATAGATAGATAGATAGATAGATAGATAGATAGATAGATAGATAGATAGATAGATAGATAGATAGATAGATAGATAGATAGATAGATAGATAGATAGATAGATAGATAGATAGATAGATAGATAGATAGATAGATAGATAGATAGATAGATAGATAGATAGATAGATAGATAGATAGATAGATAGATAGATAGATAGATAGATAGATAGATAGATAGATAGATAGATAGATAGATCGAACGAACGAACGAACGAACGAACAAACTTTATTTTCAAAGGGTTAAGAATTGGGCACGCAGGCCCGTCTAACATTCTGCCCTTCTATCACTCTCTTTCATACATTATTTCATTCACACATCATTCAAGGCTAACAGAGAACAGCAACAATATAAAAGATATGCATTATAAAGGCATGGGCAAAAATGCGAACATCAAAACTACACGACACAGTAAAATTAGATAATGGTCTGACACTTGTTATTAGCCATGTGGAATATACTGGCCTACCAAAAGGGGACTGGCTGTTATACTGGGGTTTTGTTATTATTATTATTATCTCTATTATTAAGGGGGAAGATAATCCGTACTGAGATAGTGTTCGAGTAATTTGCGATTATATGAATAGGGATTGGTGATGTCTTTGATTTCTTGTGGAAGATTGTTCCACAGCTGAGCTGCAGAGTACGTTAAGCTTGTTTTGTATAAGTCAATCCTAGGCTTCGGAATGTGTAATATAATAGATAGATAGATAGATAGATAGATAGATAGATAGATAGATAGATAGATAGATAGATAGATAGATAGATAGATAGATAGATAGATAGATAGATAGATAGATAGATAGATAGATAGATAGATAGATAGATAGATAGATAGATAGATAGATAGATAGATAGATAGATAGATAGATAGATAGATAGATAGATAGATAGATAGATAGATAGATAGATAGATAGATAGATAGATAGATAGATAGATAGATAGATAGATAGATAGATAGATAGATAGATAGATAGCTAGCTAGCTAGACAGACAGACAGACAGACAGACAGACAGACAGACAGACAGACAGACAGACAGACAGACAGACAGACAGACAGACAGACAGACAGACAGACAGACAGACAGACAGACAGACAGACAGACAGACAGACAGACAGACAGACAGACAGACAGACAGACAGACAGACAGACAGACAGACAGACAGACAGACAGACAGACAGACAGACAGACAGACAGACAGACAGACAGACAGACAGACAGACAGACAGACAGACAGACAGACAGACAGACAGACAGACAGACAGACAGACAGACAGACAGACAGACAGACAGACAGACAGACAGACAGACAGACAGACAGACAGACAGACAGACAGACAGACAGACAGACAGACAGACAGACAGACAGACAGACAGACAGACAGACAGACAGACAGACAGACAGACAGACAGACAGACAGACAGACAGACAGACAGACAGACAGACAGACAGACAGACAGACAGACAGACAGACAGACAGACAGACAGACAGACAGACAGACAGACAGACAGACAGACAGACAGACAGACAGACAGACAGACAGACAGACAGACAGACAGACAGACAGACAGACAGACAGACAGACAGACAGACAGACAGACAGACAGACAGACAGACAGACAGACAGACAGACAGACAGACAGACAGACAGATAGATAGATAGATAGATAGATAGATAGATAGATAGATAGATAGGCGTTAATGACTCTCTAAATATTTCAGTCTTTGGTGTTCTGGATCAACTCTGCTGATGCATTGATATTCCTCCATACCATCATCTCAATCTGTCCAATATCAGTTCTCTTGGTCTGCTTCTGCCTCCTTTCCATTGATCTTTCTAGTTATCACGATGTTCTCCAATGCCTCTCTTTCCAGCATATGACCAAAATACAAAAGTTTGCCACTTTCTTATATGTTATGTTCTAGTTTCATTAGCCTCTTCTAGGCAACCTTCGTTAGTTACTATGGCAGTCCAAGGAATTCCAACATTCGTCTCAGGAACCACACCTCCGTTGCTTCCAAGGTCCTTCTAATTTGTTCATTTACGTTCTAAGATTCACTACCATACAGAAAAACTGGGTCTATATAGCATTTCAGAACTCTCTTACATTCAACGACAGTGACTTATTGCACAAGACCATTCTCATCATGCCGATAAGTGTGGGCGGTCATGTTTCACCATCTCACTCGATCACCAGAGTCGTAGATCAGCTTAGTGTCTCGACCATACCACGAGACCAAGCCATCCAGGTGTTTACTTCTCTGCCTTCTCCTTGTTCTCTTTCCCTCAATCTTACTAGATGTCACAAAGTTCTCCAATTCATTTCTTCTCATAGAGTGTCCAAACTACTGTGGCTGTCTACGTCTAATTTCATTTGTTTCTTGTAAGACTTGGCCATTGGTTTTTCTGTCTCTCCATGGTAGTCTTTGCATTTTCCTCAGAAACCACATTTCCATAGCCATCAGACGATTTTTAGCTGGTCTGCTCATTGTCAACACTTCACATCCGTACAATAGTACGTGCTTTATGTAGCACCCCAACACTCTTTTTCTTGTTGCAAATCATATCTTTTAATTGGTCAGTATGTTTTCCATATTGCATATGATACTTTTCATTTTCTAAAATGCAGCTTTTGCTTGACCTATTCTCTTCTTAATCTTTGTCGTATATCTTCCATCTTATGTTATAATTTCCCCCAGATATTTAACTGAAATAACTTGGTTAAGCATTTGATCTTCGTTTGTTATCTCACATTTATAAATATAACGTGGTTAAAAGGTTAAGAGCACTCTCGCTGTGAAACTTCTCATGTGCTGATAGTGGGACAGTAAACTAATTGCACACACCAGTCAGCTGAACATAAATATTGGCTTATCGTTCAGAAAGCAATGGCAAACTACCGAACCTAGAAAATCAACCTGTGGTTGATCGCAACGTCCTGCAAAGGGTATGCAAAATCGTTTCTTATTATATATTTGTATGTGCGCGCATGCGCGCGCGCGTGTGTATGTGTGTGTGTGTGTGTTTTTTGGGTGGATGGGTGTGTGTGTGTGTGTGTGTGTGTGTATTCGGTGGATGGGTGGAGGTGTATGTGTGTTTGTGTTTGGGTGGATGGTTGGGTGGGTGTGTGTGTGTGTGGGTGTGGGTGTGCGTGTACGTGCCGCTATTATTTTACCGTTTGAAATACATTAATCCTAACGATAACGCTGGCGCTGTAGATTGAGACCCGTGTCTCTTAGACCTCAAGATATTAATAACGCAACGTCTGGCAGTTTTATGGCAAGCACAAATATCGAAATACCACAAAGCCAACCAAGATGTGACACAGTTTTCTCAAATGGCGGTTTATCAAATGGCTTACATTGGAAATGAAGAGGCTGACAAATTGGCAAAATACTCTGGCAGACTGCCTCAGCCTGATGTAGACAATCTATAGTGAGATCAAGAGATGTATAAGAAGCAATTATAGAATCAAGTGTGAATCAGTGTCCAGGCCACCAGAACGTTTATCCATATTACCACATAGGCAGAAGTGAACAAGTGGCCATCTTCAGACTTGAACAGGACATGACAGTCTGAAATACCACTTGTTCAATGAACTAAGTTGAGTTGAGTTGAGTCAAGAACTTACGTCATTGCACTCCGGGCATTTCCATCAGTGCTCACTACTCATCTTCAACAGCCAGCGAAGAGTTACAATAATAATCGTGCCCGTAGCAAATCTGATTATATGTCCTTCGAGTTTAAATAAACTTTAAAAAAAATCAATAAACTAAATGATTAGACACTGATTAGTGTCACTTAGGAAGTGGTAAAATGACGACAAATGAAACAATCAGTGTCTTAGAAAACTGCACAATTGAATGGGAAATGGGGGGGGGGGGCAAGAAATTGGCAGAGAAATAAATGCTTGGATATCTTGGCACATGGGATAAACGGGACAAGGACATAGACTTGATCCAAGAGTCTGGTAATCGTGTGAGATAGGGAACCATGACCACCCATGCGTATCGACATGGCACATGATGATGATAACGATTATGTAGCAACAAAATTAACTCGCAGCATGAGGTCAATAAGATTATGACTGTCTGTGGCTGAGATTCAGTCATATTCCGCTAATGATGCCTTGTGTTCCACGCTTCGCTTAACTGAATCATTTCAATTATTACCATATCCCATTAAATCGACCACCCACCTTGCCAATATTCTGATGTATTAACGACCGACAGCTCACTTCGTCTCTAAATCGCTACTGAATACCTGCTTTGTTAAACCGACCAATAATGTCATATTGAAATATTGAAACGACCCACCACTCACTTCTTCCGTTGAAAATTGATGTCTTATTAAATCGTTGAGTTTGTGTATAGATATTGTTTCCTGTGAGACTGTTGTACTGTCTCAGTGGATTACTCACTCACACACACTATCATCACGATCACCATGTAACGTGCCCTTTGTAGAACGACGCTCTCGTCAAAGCGTATATTATACGCCGATTAGATGCAGATACATTAATAATAAGCAAACTAGAAGCCGTGTCATATATTTCAAGGCAAATTTGTATAATAATTATCCTTGTTGGGCCCTCTTATAACATGTGGATCAAGGGCAGTTTTATTACAAACACCCCCCCCCCCCCCCCATTCTTGCTATCTTGATAGAAACATGCGATGGAGTACTGTATTTGTGCACTGGATTAAACGTTTAGTTGTAAAACAACTCTTCACTATCTTTTTTGTTGTTGTTTACATTGAACAGTAAGAGAGAAGCCAGGTATCTCGAGACCTCTCCATTTTAATTGACCTATATGTATTTAGTTTTGCTAGACTTGTTACGCAACTTGCTTTTATTCCTTGACTTTACCCTCTGTTCTTATCTCCCGTTATATTTATCACTATTACAAGCCCGTACATATGCATGATATCATTCGATTGCAAAATGACCAGTTAACTGATGTAAGTGCCATGAGATGATTAATCGTATTAAGTGACTTACTGTATCTGCCATGATCTTATATATCGCCGAAGTGTGGTCACTGCGTTATAATACAACATGTCTGCTACCATGTTAACAATTTTAAGTCATAACTGTAACACTCTCCTACGTTCCATTTTCCGCCATTAATTTTTGCTTGGTTCAAACCTAGTGTTTATTTGGCACTGAATCTGTTAACATTGTTCGGAATACACTCTGGAAAACTCCATCAGGAATCCCCCTGGGTTCACACTAGCATAATCATCCGTTTATTCTTCCCTTTCCCTACTATACATTTCAACATCTCCTGACTCTTTGCGCTTTGTCATGACCCCTATTTCGCAACGCCCTCCCTCTCCTCTCACAAGTTTGCGTCTTTTAAATTTGACCATGTTCATGTCTCTTTCCTTTTCGGATAAGACTCACTACTTCGCGACCACTCATCTTCCCATTGTCAGCTATATGCTGCTGCTTCGGTGTAGATTCACCTTTCTTACGTATATGAGTTAACTACAACGTATTTCATTTCATTCTGCGTCCTATGTCTATTTCATTTGGTCTTTTTTTTTTTTGCCTATGAAGTTACATCAACATTTTTTTAAATAATTGTAATTTTGGAAAGCTTATTTACAGTTGGTGTTTTTTCAATTATTTATATTATTTGAACTGATTTGACACATTCGGTTACGCTGAACAATCAATATCTCGTGGGCGAACTTTAACTCTAAAAATGTTCTTCTGGGGATAAGAATTTAGGAGCTATGGACGCGGGTTGCAAATTTCATTAGTGAATATTTATCAATGGAAATATATCGGCATGCGCAGATTATAGCACCACGTGTCTATCTCTCTTTCACTTTCTGTTAAATGAACCCAGCACTGGAATCTCTTTTCAGTGTAATAAGTTAAACATTCGAATCTATGTTCTATGCAAATAACTAAACACTCTAATATATGTTCTATGAAGTAAACCCATCACTTGAATTGTTGTTCATTGGAGTAAATCCAACACTCTAATCTTTGCTCTGTACGGTAAACCGAACACTCGAATATGTGCTCGGTTAAATAAACCCAACACTCATATCTGTGTTTTGTCAAATGAAACCAACACGTGAATCTGTGCTTTGTCAAATGAGACCAACACGTGAATCTATTCTGCATAATCAACCCAACAATCCAATCTGTGAAATGAGCTCCGCGGACCAAATTCCAGAATCGGTGTTATGTGACGATGGGCCCAACCGTCGAGTCTGTGTTCTTAGATAAAACCATTCCCTTTTTCTCTATCAATCAACTCTTTAGAGTATTTATGATATATGCTTGTATTAACGCCATCTGCCTCCGTAAACTTTCTATTAACAGACTCCATCTCAAATTCAGCTTCAACTCCTCTCGTGCCAGAATGCTATTATTTCATAATTAAACAGACATATATTGTTTGGCTCTCATATACAGTATGTTCAGAACAATGTCGGCTGGCCATGTCACAGAATTGACCGGTGTTTGTGCCTTATGCAGAAATGTGTGGCTGCTGGTCTTCTGGTTACTGCCGCTTCCTTTGACGATGAGCTGTGTTTTCGTGGAGGACTGTTGTTTTGGCATTCTGGGGACGGCATTATGTACAGTGAAATGTTTTTTTACATCTGTCCCAGGTATTGTGACGTGAACTGCAATCTCGAAAAATGGCGTAGCTGGCTAGAAAACATCTAGAAACGGAACAATATTTAGAAATATTTGCATGTATGGCGGCTGGTTGTGTCGCAGAAATGACGGGTTTTTTTTTTTGTTTTTTTTTTGCCCTATGCAGAAATGAGTTGCTGCTGGTCTTCTAATGACTGCCGTTTCCATCGATGATGAACTGTTTTTCGTTGAGTACTAATGTGTTGGCGTTATGGCGACGGCATTATGTACAGTGACATTTTTTTTTTTTTACATCTGTTCGAGGTTGTTTTGTTGCGTGAACTGCATTTTGGAGAAAACTTAGCGTTGCTGGCTAGAAAACATCTAACACGGAACAACAACATCTAGAAATATCGAGACTTTGTAGGCGAATATCTGGTTTGGAAAGTGACTGCCGCTTCCATCAAGGATGAAATGTATGTTTCGTAGAGGACTTTTGTATTGGAATTCTGGCGACGGCATTATGTACAGTGAAATGTTTTTACATCTGACCGAGGTTGTTTTATTGCGTGAACTGCATTTCGGAGAAAAAAATGGCGTGGCTGGCTAGAAAACATCTAGAAACGGACCAACATCTAGAAACACCGAGACTTGTAGGTGAACATCTGGTTGGGAAAGTGACTGCTACTTCCATCAAGGATGAACTGTATGTTTCGTAGAGGACTTTTGTGGTGACATTCTGTCGGTGGCATTATGCTCAGTGTGCCTTAGCGGGCTGTTGTTTTTCGAGACTCCTGTCTTTTCCACTTTTCACATGGGTCAGTGAGGAACATTTTAAGTGATATTCACTGGCACAGGAACGGAGCATAATGGGGACGACCCGTAGCTGTGATATTGGAACCGCGACTAACTAACTAACTAACTAACTAACTAACTAACTAACTAACTAACTAACTAACAGACTAACTAACTAACTAACTGTACAGAAGTAGGGATTAGAGGTCGTATTTCGTAAAGCTATCATTTGAACATCTTCAGATCCAAACATGTATTTGTTTAAAAGCAATAGATGCTCGAGATACAATAAGTCAAGGGACAAGCTGCTTGAGATTTGTTGTTTTTTTTTTTTTTTTTTTGGTTCAAAGTTGCATATCCTTTACAGGATGTTGCAGTCAAAACCAGCATTTTACTGCCGTTGTTGATGTCTTGACAAGTTTTACGTTCAGTAGTTTGCCATTGCTTTCTGAACGACCAGCTCCCACACCAACAGGTTAAAACCAGCATGACACGGTCTGCTGCCAAATTTGTCACCGCTGTGTTTCGAACGCGGGTAAGCGGCATTACGAATCGCGTCCGCAACGCCATCGCCACGGAGACCGGCTGCGTGGGATACAAAGACTTAAAACGACAGCAAACAGATCCTTGGTCGTTGCTGTTTACCTGTCTGTTTCGAAGGGACCAATTAGTGACATACTGCTGAAATACGTGTATTTATTTATATCTCTCATGTATTATAGAAATTCCAAAGGACAATAAATTGTTACGTACCAGTTACGGATTAAGTGTGCCAAAATGGCAATCCAAAACCGTTGAAGCTTCGGTAACGAAGCCTAGAAAATTAAACGGAAATTCAAAAGATCTTCGTGTTAGCTGGTTGGGTATCTATCTTCTACATGCAACTACAGATCAGCAGCAGAAGAAGACTCACACATCTGCTTTCTCTGTTACATGATAAAAGTTCGGGTCAATCTGTGTTTATTTTCGAACTACTTCTTAATAACATAGTGTTTCCAACCTCCTCACCCCCCCACCCCCACCCCCACCCCCACCCCTCCCCCGGAAGCACAGAATATAACTCTGTAACTATCGTGTTTGTAGTGAGAGGCGAATTAAGTGGGTTGACGATGGAATAACTACTCCATCTTGTAAACAACTTTACTTACAATGAATACCCACCATGAATAGTCTAAAGATAAGTACAGAAGAATAACACTGCCAATACAGATGAAAGGAGGCTCTTCTTGAAGGATTATGGCACGATGCACAGTGCGCAGCAAGGAGTCTTGATCACCCAATTACCCAACTCACCGAGTAAAATTTTCAGAATTAACACTTGAAATGTTAGCACTATATGTGAACTGAACTGGAAAAAACAGTACAGGTGGGAGATGTAATGAAATGTTATTAAAGTGGCATTTTTGCGCTAAAAATCAAAAACAAAAACAAAAAGGCAAGAAAGTAAACATTATTGTGATGCAGTTTTACACACTAACAACTGATCATGATGAATCAATTAAGGAAGAATATTACATGAATCTTCAAAGTAATATTGGTAATCAGAAATGACAATATCACAATTGCGATGGGTGACCTGGATGTCAAGATAAGATTGGATAACATGGGTTATAACGAGATCATGGGGGAATACGTAATGAACGAAACGCGGGAATTGCTCCCTACACTCTGCACAGTAAATCAGTATGCCATGGAGATACGTGTTATTTCCCACTAGGAAAAAATAAAGCAACGTGTGTATCAGCAGTCCACAGTAGAGAAAATCAAATTGATCGCAACTGCATTGACAAGAAATTTAGATCACCTCTACGTGACGTAAACATTTTTAGAGGTGCAAATGTAGATTCCGATAACCACCTGCTGTTAAGTAAAATTAAGTTCAAACTCAAGTGATACATGACATCTTATACTTATAAATCTAATAAATCAATGCAATGTAGGATATCTCATAAATTAAGTTATTAAGGGAGTATTTATGGTCACAATCTTTAATAAGCATCAGGTCATCGGTATTGTGGTCGAGATGAGTACGGAATGCTGCTGGCGGCAGCTTAAAAGCATCTGGATCGAATCCGAATCCTATATAGAAGTCCTTGGGAAAAGGAACCATAATATAAAGCATGGATAATGCCCACACAAAAAATACCTTCAAAATAGCACAAAGGAAACATAAAATAACAGATTTAAACAATATCAAACCAGAGCTATTGAATTAGAGTCAATGAAAAATTAGAAATTTATAAAGAATAAACGAAATGAATAAGCGTGGATAAAAGACAGTATTTAGGTAGCCTAGCAAGACAGGTAGAAGAACCAGCAGCGAAAAGAATCACAAGAGACCGTTTAAGAAGCACAAGGACAATAGAAAATTATATTCAACCTAGTGGATTGATCACAAGCAGCAATGGGAAAGGTCTTACTATCATTATAGATCAAATTATCAGATGGGTTGAATACTTTGAAGAAATTCTGAATAGATCGATCAAAAAATACCCCCCCCCCCCCCACCCCCCCCTAGATGTCCAACCTGCAGAGGTGACGCTGGATATCTACTACGACGAACCGTCAAAGGAAGAAAATTGAATAGCTATTAAACGTCAGAAAGATGAAATAGTAGCTGGACCAGATATATCCCAGCAGAATCTACTACAGTCAGTAGAAACATCTTGTATAGATCACTGTACACGTTATTTAACAGAATTTTAAAGACCGAAGGAATACCAGATAGACTTGATAGAAAGTACCTGGGAAGTTGTCAAAGAATGGGAGGCTGCAAGAGTTCGACAATTATAGGAGAGTTATGTTATTGTCTGTTCCCGGGAATATATTAAACATGATCATGCTGGAGAGATTAAGAGATACCAATGACAAACAACAAACGAAGGAAGAGACATGCCGATCATTCACTGACCAGATTGTCATATTACGAATAATAACAGATAAACTGAATTCGCCGCTTTATATTAGATGGGTGGACTCTGTGCTGAAAAAAAAACGCCTTTGACATCACTGATAGGGAATCCCTTTGGAAATTAATTAGGCACTTTGGCATACCACAGACAATCGTTAACTTAATAAGGGCACCAAACAAAGACATGAAATGCTGAGTTTTTCGTGAGGGAAAAATTTACTTACGCATTTGAAATAAGAACAGGAGTGAGATAGGGATGCCTTTTGTCCTTCTATTATTCTTACAGACTACAGACTGGATTATGACAACAACAAGTAGCTACCGTCAGAAATGGAACTCCGTGGGCGCTTATGGAGCAGCTTGGCGATATGGATTTTGCTGACGACACCGCTACTGTCCCTCATACGAAATTAGATTGAAGATAAGACAAACATACGGGATGAGAGGTCATAGCAATTAGGTCGAAAACTTCATTTGGAACAGATAAAAACATGGGAATAAAATCAAGCAAACGATAATCTGATCTTGCTTTGTGAAACGTCACAGATGGAAACATAAACATATTTCGATAACAAATAATGGAACCGATATAGGTATTAACATAAGAAAACAATTGACAATATAAGCTTTCATGGCGCTAGGAACTGTGTGGAAGCCAAACTAAATGAAACCCTGTACCAGACTTAACGTTAAATCACTACAGTCTGTGTTTCACAAACATGGAGAATGACTAGAACAGCTACATGTGAACTACAAATTGTGATTAACTGATGCCTGTGCAAAATGGAAGGACTATAATGGTTTGACTGAATCACTAACGTGGAATTTAGGGAAAGAACTACATTGCAACAAGAGACGAGAAACAGACTCTGGCGCTGAATAGGGCACATTGAGAGTTCCTTTACGGAACACACATTGCAAACACAATAGAGGGAGACCATAACATAAATAGAGAAGAGAAGTAGACACAGGGGTAATAATAATGGAAATGCATGAGAGAGAGAGAGAGAGAGAGAGAGAGAGAGAGAGAGAGAGAGAGAGAGAGAGAGAGAGAGAGAGAGAGAGATGAATTATAAAAGAATAAAGATAGGACGGCTTGAGGAGAATTGGTTGAGTGTCTAAGCTTCAATGGTGGCAGAAGAAATTAAAACGAAAAGGAAAACTTCTTAATAACGTCCTATAATCACATTTGCAACGCCCTTAACTGCATGTGAGATCTGAGAAAATAACGCCATCTAAAATCCTTGAGTTCAAGAAACTCTTTTCTCATCGGAGTTCTTGGTGCAAAATCATTCATGTTATGGTTGAATTAGTAGGCTCCCCGGAGTGTGCTGCAGCTTTCGGGTTTTGCTCCGCTCACGTATGTGTGTGTTAGTTAGTTAGTTAGTCGACAGATCATCCTCGTTGCACATCGAACCATTCAGTCCATAAGTGCTCGGATCCCCTCCTCAGCAAATCCCGCAGCGTGTAGCGGCTAACGACGCCAGTTCTGTGTTGGTTTATCAATCTTCTTTGGCTTCCTGCGTAGTGTTCTTGTTTGGCCACCCCTCTTTTAATTTGCTGCTCTCGCAGTCTGGCCATTGTTGTAGATTCACAGTCATCACTTGGTTCTCGCAAAAGTCTCACTTCTCGTAGAGCATTCAGAATGTCAGCCTGGTCCATGGCGCGTCCGCCCTCCACAGTAGCCTCACCTGCGAGCTTGTCAGCCCGCTCATTCCCTTGTACTCCCGCATGCCCTGGCACGAAGATGAAACTAATCTTTGCCAGCCGAGACCACTTCAGAGGCAGCAACCATTCTCTTCGGATCGACCCCTCCTCTATCCTCTTGATCATGTTCATTGAGTCGCTAAGGAAACAAGCCCTAGTGAATGTCTGTGTCTCGAGCCATGTTATTGCTTTACTTACTGCCATGACTTCCATGGTCAGGCTACTTGTGGTTTCAGTGAAAGCACCAGAGTCCTCCTTCACAATTCTCCCTCCGGCCCGAACTGTAAAGGCCCATGAGCTTCTCACATGTCGGACGACCGACCCATCTGTGTAGATGACCGCGTCACCGT
>JACEFZ010002810.1:30000-95000 GCA_014155875.1 Cepaea nemoralis | reverse complement strand
ACAGCCTTATAAAAATGGGTACCAAATAATTTTAAAAAGTTTAAGGAAATTACCTGGGAAGGAAACTGGCCACCCTACCACAGATTCATGGTTAGAATATGTGAAGGCCTGTCGCTTCTCACCCTAGCCGCAGTATGTGTTATGGGACTACTTTTACCTGTTTTCATTTCTTGCATTAGAAATCTATTTACCTGTAAATTCATACACAATTCATATTTCTAATTAAGGTTTAACACTTTGTTATAGTCCATGCCGATGTTTTGACGAAGAATTTACGAATGCAAATAGCAATCCCTCATACCACGGTTTGCAACGATTGCCTTGCTAATTCTGATGTTGAGTTATACTACAAAGCTGCTGGTGATTTGGAAGAAGACTGCATTCCGCTGATTTTTATACAATGGTATGACTGCCGGATGTTCAGAAAGCATTGATAAACTACTTAACGTAAACTTATCAAAACATCACAAACAGCCAGAAAATGCTGCGGATGACTGAAATGTCCTGTAAAGAATATGCAACTAACTTGTTATTAATGTCTTAGAAACTGAATAAACTACAATAGTTTGGAAACAGCAGTAATTGAAGGCATGAGTTCTGTAAGATGTGGCAGGGAAACCAACACGAAGCTGGCTAGAGGACACTGAAGACATGGACATGAAAATACATGAGGTAGGGGGAAATCATCACGACGGCGGATAGAGGACACTGAAGACATGGACATGAAAATACATGAAGTAGGGGGAAACCATCACGACGGCGGATAGAGGACACTGAAGACATGGACATGAAAATACATGAGGTAGGGGGAAACCATCACGACGACGGATAGAGGACACTGAAGACATGGACATGAAAATACATGAGGTAGGGGGAAACCATCACGACGGCGGATAGAGGACACTGAAGACATGGACATGAAAATACATGAAGTAGGGGGAAACCATCACGACGGCGGATAGAGGACACTGAAGACATGGACATGAAAATACATGAGGTAGGGGGAAACCATCACGACGACGGATAGAGGACACTGAAGACATGGACATGAAAATACATGAGGTAGGGGGGAAACCATCACGACGGCGGATAGAGGACACTGAAGACATGGACATGATAGGGGGAAACCATCACGACGGCGGATAGAGGACACTGAAGACATGGACATGAAAATACATGAGGTAGGGGGAAATCATCACGACGGCGGATAGAGGACACTGAAGACATGGACATGAAATACATGAAGTAGAAACCATCACGACGGCGGATAGAGGACACTGAAGACATGGACATGAAAATACATGAGGTAGGGGGAAACCACTCACGACGACGGATAGAGGACACTGAAGACATGGACATGAAAATACATGAGGTAGGGGGAAACCATCACGACGGCGGATAGAGGACACTGAAGACATGGACATGATAGGGGGAAACCATCACGACGGTGGATAGAGGACACTGAAGACATGGACATGAAAATACATGAGGTAGGGGGAAACCATCACGACAGCGGATAGAGGACACTGAAGACATGGACATGAAAATACATGAGGCAGGAGGACACTGAAGACATGGACATGAAAATACATGAAGTAGGGGGAAACCATCACGACGGCGGATAGAGGTCACTGAAGACATGGACATGAAAATACATGAGGTAGGGGGAAAGCCATCACCGACGGCGGATAGAGGACACTGAAGACATGGACATGAAAATACATGAGGTAGGGGGGAAACCATCACGACGGCGGATAGAGGACACTGAAGACACGGACATGAAAATACATGAGGTAGGGGGAAACCATCACGACGGCGGATAGAGGACACTGAAGACATGGACATGAAAATACATGAGGCAGGAGGACACTGAAGACACGGACATGAAAATACATGAAGTAGGGGGGACACCATCACGACGGCAGGCTAGAGGACACTGAAGACACGGACATGAAAATACATGAAGTAGGGGGGAAAACCATCACGACGGCGGATAGAGGTACTCTGAAGACATGGACATGAAAATACATGAAGGTAGGGGGGAAACCATCACTGACGGCGGATAGAGGACACTGAAGACACTGGACATGAAAATACATGAGGTAGGGGGGAAACCATCACGACGGCGGATAGAGGACACTGAAGACATGGACATGAAAATACATGAGGTAGGGGGAAACCATCACGACGGCGGATAGAGGACACTGAAAACATGGACATGAAAATACATGAAGTAGGGGGGAAACCATCACGGACCGCGGATAGAGGACACTGAAGACATGGACATGAAAATACATGAGGCAGGAGGACACTGAAGACATGGACATGAAAATACATGAGGTAGGGGGAAACCATCACGACGGCGGATAGAGGACACTGAAGACATGGACATGAAAATACATGAGGCAGGAGGACACTGAAGACATGGACATGAAAATACATGAGGTAGGGGGAAACCATCACGACGGCGGATAGAGGACACTGAAGACATGGACATGAAAATACATGAGGCAGGAGGACACTGAAGACATGGACATGAAAATACATGAAGTAGGGGGAAACCATCACGACGGCGGATAGAGGTCACTGAAGACATGGACATGAAAATACATGAGGTAGGGGGGAAACCATCACGACGGCGGATAGAGGACACTGAAGACATGGACATGAAAATACATGAGGTAGGGGGAAACCATCACGACGGCGGATAGAGGGACACTGAAGACATGGACATGAAAATACATGAGGTAGGGGGGAAACCATCACGACGGCGGATAGAGGACACTGAAGACACGGAAATGAAAATACATGAGGTAGGGGGGAAACCATCACGACGGCGGATAGAGGACACTGATGACATGGACATGAAAATACATGAGGTAGGGGGGAAACCATCACCACGGCGGATAGAGGACACTGAAGACATGGACATGAAAATACATGAGGTAGGGGGAAAGCATCACGACGGTGGATAGAGGACACTGAAGACATGGACATGAAAATACATGAAGTAGGGGGGAAACCATCACGACGGCGGATAGAGGACACTGAAGACACGGACATGAAAATACATGAGGTAGGGGGAAACCATCACGACGGCGGATAGAGGACACTGATGACATGGACATGAAAATACATGAGGTAGGGGGAAACCATCACCACGGCGGATAGAGGACACTGAAGACATGGACATGAAAATACATGAGGTAGGGGGAAACCATCACTACGGCGGATAGAGGACACTGAAGACATGGACATGAAAATACATGAAGTAGGGGGGAAACCATCACGACGGCGGATAGAGGACACTGAAGACATGGACATGAAAATACATGAGGTAGGGGGAAACCATCACGACGGCGGATAGAGGACACTGAAGACATGGACATGAAAATACATGAGGTAGGGGGAAACCATCACCACGGCGGATAGAGGACACTGAAGACATGGACATGAAAATACATGAAGTAGGGGGGAAACCATCACGACGGCGGATAGAGGACACTGAAGACATGGACATGAAAATACATGAGGTAGGGGGAAACCATCACCACGGCGGATAGAGGACACTGAAGACATGGACATGAAAATACATGAAGTAGGGGGGAAAACCATCACGACGGCGGATTAGAGGACACTGAAGACATGGACATGAAAATACATGAGGTAGGGGGAAACCATCACCACGGCGGATAGAGGACACTGAAGACATGGACATGAAAATACATGAGGTAGGGGGAAACCATCACCACGGTGGATAGAGGACACTGAAGACATGGACATGAAAATACATGAGGTTGGGGGAAACCATCACCACGGCGGATAGAGGACACTGAAGACATGGACATGAAAATACATGAGGTAGGGGAAACCATCACGACGGCTGATAGAGGACACTGAAGACATGGACATGAAAATACATGAGGCAGAAGGACACTGAAGACACGGACATGAAAATACATGAGGTAGGGGGAAACCATCACGACGGCGGATAGAGGACACTGAAGACATGGACATGAAAATACATGAGGTAGGAGGACACTGAAGACATGGACATGAAAATACATGAGGTAGGGGGAAACCATCACGACGGTGGATAGAGGACACTGAAGACATGGACATGAAAATACATGAGGCAGGAGGACACTGAAGACACGGACATGAAAATACATGAGGTAGGGGGAAACCATCACGACGGCGGATAGAGGACACTGAAGACATGGACATGAAAATACATGAGTTAGGGGGAAACCATCACAACGGCGGATAGAGGACACTGAAGACATGGACATGAAAATATATGAGGTAGGGGGAAACCATCTCGACGGCGGATAGAGGACACTGAAGACATGGACATTAAAATACATGAGGCAGGAGGACACTGAAGACATGGACATGAAAATACATGAGGTAGGGGGAAACCATCACGACGGCGGATAGAGGACACTGAAGACACGGACATGAGAATACATGAGGTAGGGGGAAAGCATCACCACGGCGGATAGAGGACACTGAAGACATGGACATGAAAATACATGAGGTAGGGGGAAACCATCACGACGGCGGATAGAGGACACTGAAGACACGGACATGAAAATACATGAGGTAGGGGGAAAGCATCACCACGGCGGATAGAGGACACTGAAGACATGGACATGAAAATACATGAGGTAGGGGGAAACCATCACGACGGCGGATAGAGGACACTGAAGACATGGACATGAAAATACATGAGGTAGGGGGAAACCATCACGACGGCGGATAAAGGACACTGAAGACATGGACATAAACATACATGAGGCAGGAGGACACTGAAGACACGGACATGAAAATACATGAGGTAGGGGAAACCATCACGACTGCGGATAGAGGACACTGAAGACACGGACATGAAAATACATGAGGTAGGGGGAAACCATCACGACGGCGGATAGAGGACACTGAAGACATGGACATGAAAATACATGAGGTAGGGGGAAACCATCACGACGGCGGATAGAGGACACTGAAGACATGGACATGAAAATACATGAGGTAGGGGGAAACCATCACGATGGCGGATAGAGGACACTGAAGACATGGATATGAAAATACATGAGGTAGGGGGAAACCATCACGACGGCGGATAGAGGACACTGGAGACACGGACATGAAAATACATGAGGCAGGAGAACCTGTAAAGTACAGACAAATTTTCGGGGGGAAAGATCTGTGGTTGGGGAGGGGATGAAGGAATGGAAAAAAAAGTGGGAGGGGGGGGGGGTTGTCATGAGATCTACACGGTAAAGGCGGTTAAGGTAATGGTAATACCAATGGCAATGATGATGATGATGATGATGATGATGATGATGATGATGATGATGATGATGATGATGATGATGATGATGATGATGATGATGATGATGATGATGATGATGATGATGCAACATATGAAAATGTCATTCTGTAGTCATATAATCAGGGCACACCTACAGGATCACTACTCACCCTATTTATTTTTCCATTATCCCACATATCGTAGGAACACACATAAAGTCTACAGATGAGATTTGACATCACACGTTTGTCGTCCCTGGGGAAAGCAGGACAATAAACGCGAGAATAGCCTCATGAATAGACAAGTTTCCAGTGCTATCTTCGTCTGTGCTGCTTGCGTTTTCTCCTGTGTTTTTCTTGGATCTTCACCAATATCAATCCACCTTAATATCCCCAGTTTCTTGTTTTTGTTCCCTTGTTTTGGTAATCTATCTTTCATGCTTATCGAATTTTTATGCAAATTAGTTAATATATCTTTGTTCACATTCTCATTTCCGTGCATTTAAAAAAGGTACTATGTAATACAGCATGACCGAATGGATAAAAATGCGTGTTCTTAAACATACGGTGTGCTGATGCCGAGGTAAGGGATTCAACCATACACCGGACAGTTGGACTAAAATGTTGACCTATCGTCCTTGACTTGGGGACGTTAATTACAAGTACTCCGAAGTCGGAGTGGGTTTGGCTGATGGCGAGGGACACTGTTACTAGGTAAAAGCTAATCCACACGCAAAATTCAGTCCAGCACTATTGAAAGTAGTGTGTATGGACTACGCTTGCGTTCAAAGCGAGAGAGTGCAAAAAGTACAGGTTAATAAAGGGGACCAGAAGCTGTTCTTGGAAGTAAAGACGATCGGTGTAACATTTACCATATTTCCCCATCTAGTGCTAAGTGATGTATACAAATATGGGACTAACACCATATACCCAAATATACCTATGGGCGTGAACACTTGACATGTATTGTCTTTTACCGGTGGGATAATCTTCATGATCGATGCCGCATCGTTGATGTGTGTAAGTCAGTGTGTGGTATGTGTGGTTGCTGTGTGAGATACACACGTTTGTAGATGTTACTATGCAAACAAGAAGTCAATGATTACGGTGATGCAAGATGCACCAGTGTGTGGTATAACCTTAGAAAGGAAAATGATTAATCTGGTTGAGCAATTTAAATGCTTTATATATATATATATATATATATATATATATATATATATATATATATATATATATATATATATATATATATATATATATATATATATATATATATATATATATATATATATATATATATATGCCGGTCTCCCTGGCTTAGAAGTTAATGTCTTTCTCCGTAATCCTGTATATTCACGTGTGAGGAACGTAACCTGCGCGAGAATCCGTAGCGATTCTCGCCGCATTGGTAACTTACGTGTGAACCGGTCGCTCAGAAAGCAATGGCAAACTACTGAGCGGAATTTTGCCAAGAAATCAACAATCAGCTGAAAGATGCTGATGTTGACAGCGATGTCCTGTAAAGGATATTCAGAAAGCAATATATATATATATATATATATATATATATATATATATATATATATATATATATATATATATATATATATATATATATATATATATATATATATATATATATATATATATTTCCCTTAGAAAGGAAAATGATTAATCTGGTTGAGCAATTTAAATGCTTTATATATGCGTTATCTCCCTGGCTTAGAAGTTAATGTCTTTCTCCGTAATCCTGTATATTCACGTGTGAGGAACGTAACCTGCGCGAGAATCCGTAGCGATTCTCGCCGCATTGGTAACTTACGTGTGAACTGGTCGCTCAGAAAGCAATGGCAAACTACTGAGCGGAATTTTGCCAAGAAATCAACAATCAGCTGAAAGATGCTGATGTTGACAGCGATGTCCTGTAAAGGATATTCAGAAAGCAATATATATATATATATATATATATATATATATATATATATATATATATATATATATATATATATATATATATATATATATATATATATATATATATATATATATAAGCATAATAGGCCCAAAACAAAAGATGTATTTAAGAAAACTGAACACAAAATTGTATGTAATAAGTCACTATCACAGATTATCAGAAGGAGAATACTGAAATATCATACATAGTCTGTTTACTCTATGGCAGTGAATCCTGGAACATGAATGGAGAAATTAAGAAGAGCTTGGAAGCAACGGAGATGTGTTTCCTGAGACGAATGTTGCGAATGCCTTAGACTGCCAGAGTAACTAGCAACAATTGTCTTAAATTACGTGTCACCTCCATGATGAATGAAAGAGATCTTTCTATTGGGGTTTCATTGAATTGACCTACCTCTCTCTGCGTATGATCTGGGGTTTTATTGAATTGACCTACCTCTCTCTGCGTGTAATCTGAGGTTTTATTGAATTGACCTACCTCTCTCTGCGTGTAATCTGGGGTTTTATTAAATTGACCTACCTCTCTCTGTGTGTGATCTGAGATTTTATTGAATTGACCTACCTCTCTCTGCGTGTAATCTGGGGTTTTATTGAATTGACCTACCTCTCTCTGCGTGTAATCTGGGGTTTTATTGAATTGACCTACCTCTCTCTGCGTGTAATCTGGGGTTTTATTGAATTGACCTACCTCTCTCTGTGTGTGATCTGAGATTTTATTGAATTGACATACCTCTCTCTGCGTGTAATCTGGGGTTTTATTGAATTGACCTACCTCTCTCTGTGTGTGATCTGAGATTTTATTGAATTGACCTACCTCTCTCTGCGTGTAATCTGGGGGTTTTATTGAATTGACTTACCTCTCTCTGTGTGTGATCTGAGATTTTATTGAATTGACCTACCTTTCTCTGTGTGTGATCTGAGATTTATTGAATTGACCTACCTCTCTCTGCGTGTAATCTGGGGTTTTATTGAATTGACTTACCTCTCTCTGCGTGTAATCTGGGGTTTTATTGAATTGACCTACCTCTCTCTGCGTGTAATCTGGGGTTTTATTGAATTGACCTACCTCTCTCTGCGTATGATCTGGGGTTTTATTAATTGACCTACCTCTCTCTTGCGTATGATCTGGGGTTTTATTAAATTGACCTACCTCTCTCTCTGCGTATGATCTGGGGTTTTATTGAATTGACCTACCTCTCTCTCTGCGTATGATCTGGGGTTTTATTAAATTGACCTACCTCTCTCTGCGTATGATCTGGGGTTTTATTAAATTGACCTACCTCTCTCTGCGTATGATCTGGGGTTTTATTGAATTGACTTACCTCTCTCTGCGTATGATCTGGGGTTTTATTAAATTGACCTACCTCTCTCTGCGTATGATCTGGGGTTTTATTGAATTGACTTACCTATCTCTGCATGTAATCTGGAAGCAGACCGCTTTTCATTAATTTCGATGATATGAGGAGTCGGACATTCAGAAAGCAATGGCAAACTACTAGTTAGTTACAAATCCTTTACAGGACGTTGTAGTCAACACCATCATTTTTGGGCTGTTTGTGATTTCATGACAAGTTTATGTTCAGTAGTTTGCCATTGATTTATGAACGACCCGCATGCATATCATTGCATGAATATATCAACGCGAGACGGTCTGCTGTCAAATTGCCCGCAGCTGTGTTTCGATCGCGGATTGCGGATTACGAATTGCGTCCGTAACTCCTTCGCCACAGATCCGGTGGCAAACTACTGAACTAAACTTGTTTAGTAAATCACAAATAGACAGTAGATGCTGGGGTTGATTGCCACGACATGTAACGTTGACTTCTCGTTCACAAAGCAATAGCAAACTACTGAACGTACAACTGACTAGTATGTCAACCAGTGGTTGGGGTTGATCGCAACGTCCTGCCAAGGATATGCACAATTTTACCAAGAGACACTGAACAAGTAAATGTAGGACAATATGTTGTTCCTGTTGTGTATTGTTCCTCAAAAATGAAGGAAAAAAAAACAACAGACTGCATAATCTATTGCCTGGAATATTCCGCTACATCTCGTCAGGTGCCTACAACAGACGTCACATAATGTCAGCCGAAGCAAAACAGATCAATCAGTCTAGCTGACAGCACACATATTTTCACATTCATTTAAATTGTCTGCTGCTTACTTTTAAACCGACAGTCATGATATTTTAGTTGTGTATTTCAGTACGAAGGACGTATCTCATTTCTTTAGTTATCATAGTGTAACTTCAGCAGTAATCATCCGACGAGAAGTTGCGAAATATGTCAGGCAATACATCGTGCAAACTATTCTTTTTGTCTTCATTATTAAAATTCATGGGCGAAAACATTGTTTTGAATTTTTCTGTTGATCAAGCTAACATTTTATGGTTTACATCTACGCTCTATCTGATATAGCATCGTGTTTTTGTGGTTCGAGATGCGTGCCATCTCAAGTGACTTCGATATAATAAAAGCCAATTTCCCCGTGAAAGTATGAAATACAGATTTATGCCCCATATTGACGAGGTCGAGTCAGACAATTTATAGAAAAGACTAGTGACCATAGATGAAACGTTTATTGATTTGTGAGCGCCAGAGACCGAGAGTTTCATGATAATTGTAATGATGACAATGTGCGGAAACCTTTTCAAGCACTAATACTTGTTCAAGACAGTTTACAGCAGATTTGTAACTACTTTTCCTGTCAAAATGGCGAATAATTATGGATCACTGTGAAATTGGCTAATCCAAATTTACGTAGTCGAAGATCATTTCAGCGTCCCTCTCTGGTAATAAGATTTGTCCCTATCAGACCAGATAATCGCTGTGTCTGGGTTGTGTGCTAGGAAGTCTCAGCCTCGTTTCGAATCGTGACGTGCCGCTCGATGAAAAACATAGGCTTTCTGATTAGAATCCCGTTTCTTTTCTTTATTTGAGACACGACCTCGCCAAGTCTGTACGTTTTTTGGCTGGTAATTTCTTTTACTGTCCCGTCTTAGCTGATCGGATATGCGAATGTTGGCTTCTAAGTTCCGCGTAAAATAGGAGATCGATAGTATTGCATTTTGAACTCAAGCCGTTTCAGATTTCTGGCTACGGAACGTTCTGTTTGCGGACGTCTTTATCTGTTTGTGATTTTTATCATATCTGTCACTTGGTTAATTTGTGTGTTGAAACTTTAGACATACGTTTCTTCGCTTGTCGCTAACCGACACCAGAATGAAAATAAAACCGAATCATGTTTACAAAAAGGCATATTATTGCCAACAAATACAATTCATATAACGTATTTCATGGGACAATGTGTCCCCGAGCAGTTTCCTCATACACGTCTGTGATGTGATAGCACCATCACATTTTGTAGGCCTGTACGAACATAGAAATTAATAGGTGCCAATATTTAACTCATTTTCGCAGGCGACGAGCCCATGAATCGAACCCCCGTCATGACATAATGTATAATGGTATTAACTATCTAGGCATATATGGCGCTGTTTCTTGGAGACAACTAAATGTAACTTTTCTCTGTAAAAGACTATATGTTACACGTGATTATCATCATCATTATTACCATCATCCTCATCACCATGGTTACTATCATGTGCTAGGAATCGTGGGCTATCTAAATCGCCATCTCACACCGTGGCCAGGTTTTTTTTATTAAATTTGTGTGTTTTCTTTATTGCGCTAGTCGAGTACCGCTCAACACGTGACGTTACCATGACTTGCCAACGAGGGAAGACAATAAAGAGTTCCCTCAAAGTTACCAAGTGGCATTACCATGACTAGCCATTGGGGGAAGACAATCGAGAATTTACCAGGTGACATTACCATTACTAGCCAATGAGGGAATGCAATAAAGAGTTCCCTCAAAGTTACCAGTAAAAGAGAGTGTCACACGTCGTTCTTGATGATAACATCACGAAGTTCTTACGATGATATGTTCATGATATTGTCGTGTGATGGCGTTGTCTAGGTAACGATACTCATGGTGTGTCAATGGAGATATCTAACTGTCTTGCATATAAACTCACCCCAGAAGTGCATATTCACCAGTCCTTAAACAAGATTCCGTTGGCGCGCATAATCCTTTATTACAGAAATAAGACGGACAGACGGAACATGTTTATACATCCAGAAATAATGTAATCCATAGAATATAAATATCCTCCTCACAATTTAACCAGCACACATCACTGCCTTCTCAAGCCTGCTTCATATCAAATCCACAAGACATTCAGTCCAGCTACTATCCACGGCTGGATCTCCTACAATACCACCCACACATTGGGTCGGAGCCACTGCTCAACTATGCACCCCACTCTGGGTTCAGGCCCTCACTCACTATAGAACCCACTCTGGTTCAGGTCTGTCTTCACAACTGGGAGAACAACACAACACGGAGATCTCTAACTCCGCTCCTCCTTAGACTACCGACCAGTTCGGCATCTACACATTAACTGTTCTGAAGTCCCTTGACTTCACACAAAACTAAACTGTCCTTCCCCCATCCCCTGGGGTCCACACTCACCCTTTCCATTATTTCTCAGGACTGGCTGTTTTCTCATAGCCAGGTCAGTCACTTTACTGTCTCCCACTTTCATCTCCATTCTTTCTCATGCCCGGTCACTCAACTCAATGTCAATGACCCAGGCTTATGTCATCACCCCCTTCTTAAAAGAAAACTTCGTTTTCAAATATTGGGAGACTAAAACTTACTAAACATGTGACCCAGACATATTGCCTGGGTAGCCCTAAGTATGGCTCCACCTCACTTCAGCTACCACCCTAAATAATACATCAAATGCTTATAGTACATTCCCATATTCCCCACACATAAATACAAACAACTTTCTATCTTGTGTACCAATGCATGAACTAATACATCACATAATAATAATACATCATAGGAAAGCATTATACTTATGTACCCACAGGTCTCTTACTATTTCACGACCCCACAATATTATTTGTGTACCGACCCTATATCAGGTGGTTCTGTTTTTGCATTAACCCTCCTCTGATTCCTGTCGATGCTGTGTCTACCTTTCATGTACCCATGACTCATGGTACCTCTACAGTTACAATATCTGTTTGATATCCCTAGCCCTGGGTCAGTAATGTCGCGAACACTCTTTTGACCTGACTCAACTTTCCTATCTGCATATTGCACCATTACACTTGAGTCTCTGTTTAGTCTGAACTCTTTATTCAATCTTGGCCCATATACTTGGCACCTTGCTTTCTGCTGCATACGCCTTATGCCTATGTGCCCTGCACATGCACTATCCTGAGCTGTTCTAGTATATCGGTCTCTATGTGCTAACGGTACTGCTCCTTGTCCACGTGCAGTTCCACTATCTGAAATACGGCGAGTGAGAACATTGTTCTTCCTCCCGAAGCACCATCTACCTTTCTTTGATTGCCTATGTTCTACTCTCCTACACCCTTGGGAACATTTGTTCAGAGTAGTATCTTGTCTCTGGGATTCACTAGCACTATATTTGGGATCCATTCTCATCTGCTCAGCTGTACTATCCTTGTCCTGAGTTCCTGAGTCTACTTCAAATGCCTCTTCTACCTCAGCTATACTCTCTAATTTAGGTTCTCTTGTGGTAACTACCTCATTACTGCTTACACTATATTTTTGGTCCCAATACACTACTTCCTCTTCTGTACAATCTTTACCTCCTATAACATTTCCTATGATCAAATCAGCCACTGGTGAGTCCAAAACACACGCTGTCACTCTTCCAGTGATATATGGTGTTTTTACTGTTATTATGGCTAATGGGTAGAACTCTACTGTGCCGTTGAATGTTATGCATCTAATCTTTTTCCCTGTATAATCCGAGGAATCTATTAAACTTCTCCTCACTCCGATAGACGTACATCCGGAATCCCTAATTGTTAACGCTGGTCTATCATTGACAAATCCCTGATGCAGCTTCAAACTGCCTCCTTCATGCACTGCTGATCCTGCTTTCACTGTATGACCACATATTAGGACTGGCTGACTGTCTTTTTCAAAAAGAGGTTTGCACCCACTACAATCTTCATTGTTCAGCGTCTCAATTACTTGCGCTGCATTTGAGTGCTCAGTTTCTCTCATCCTACATTGATGGCTGATATGCCCCTTCCTTCCACATTTGAAACAAGTGATCTCCTTCCTTGCGTTACTTGTTGGCTCACTGGCTGGCTGCACGTCACACTCCGCTGCCTTGTGTCTCCAGCTCCCACAATTCCAACATCCGGCATAATTTGGACGTCTCTGGAAGTTCCCTCTTCTATATGGGTACCGTCCTACTCTACCACCATTGTTTCCTCGGAAACCATTATCTTGAAGTTCTTGCTGCTCACCTTTCTGTGCTTAATCCACACTTTTCGCCCTTGGTCTGATGACTGGATTCTGGTCCTGTTTAGTGTACGCTGCACAGACTATTTCCTCGCTAAATTGTCTACCAATAGATACGTTAGGATGTGCAGTCATGTAATTTTGCCCTAACTGAGACATTGTGTCTATGTCCTTTGGCTTACGTTCCTCAAAGAACGCCACTAAATTGGTATTACATGAAGCTAATACTTTGTCTCTTAACACTAAATCTACTAATTTATTAAAATCTTTCCCTACTTCTGCGAGCTCCATCCATTTGTTAAATGTGTTCTTTACTGTGTTAACAAAGTCTGTGAAATCTTGATTTGTCTCTGGCACTAACTGTCTAAACTTTGTTCTATATCCATGTTCAGTTAGTTGGAACTTTGTCAGCAAACGTTGACGTAAGATAGTGTAGTTGTTTCTTTCTTCTACAGGTAAATTGAACATGGTGTCTAGTGCCTTACCCGTAAGAAACTCGCCAAGTCGCATCGCATACTCCTTCTCTGGAATACCTAACGCTTTGGCTGATGCCTCGAACCTGGCCAAATAATTTTCAAGTTGGTCCCGGTCTGTAAAATATGGCAGTTTTAATATCTGTGACGACTGCGACAGTCTTCTGCTTTCCTCACTTTGACCCTTCGAAGATAGTTCTAGTTTTCTTAACTCGATTTCAGTTTGCATCTGACACTTGATCTTCTCTTTCTCAATTTCCATTTCAGCTAACTTTACTTCCTGTAGACGTTTGTTTTCCATTTCAGCTAGTTTTACTTGTGTCTCTTCCTGTAGACGCTTGTTTTCCATTTCAGCTAGTTTTACTTGTGTCTCTTCCTGTAGACGCTTGTTTTCCATTTCAGCTAACTTTACTTCCTGTAGACGTTTTGCCTCGCGTTCATTATGCCTCTCCTCTCTTTCCGTCTGTTTTTGTTCTTTTGCTTCTGCATACTCCTGTAACTCTTTACCTTTCAGGCCTATTCTTTCACCTGCTTCAATATATTCCATTAAAGTAGGCATCTTGTACTTGTGGACACGTTGCTGTCTGTCAGCCAACTATAAATGTAAAGACTCTGCTACTAGTCTTTGTGTGCCCTTCCCTAAGTACACCTACCACTCCCTGTGTACGTAAATTCGTAGTGCTAAAATATCACTCTGTACTCACCCAGTCACTCTATAAGCACTAGGTAGTGAGGGGAAAATATCACCTCTCCTCCGGCATATATCTATAACAAATAGTTGTATAACATTTCTGGAAATATTGTTAAACATACATATAAATACATATACAAACAAATGGATGATAACACTAAGTGTTTTCTATAAAAACGTTAGACTCACAAGCCAAGTACACGGAGAAGGTGATCACAAAGAAATAAACCACAGTAAAAACCACAAGCTTGTGTAGGGACACCCACAGTGCGCGTAATATATAAATATAAACTGACAAAGACCACTAGATAGCAGAAAAGGACAAAAGATCACAATAATAACATATATCCGACCACAACCAATATCATATGTAAATATAACGAAAAGAAAGAAGAGAAAAAAAAATATATCTTCAAAATATACACAGCTGTGACGTCAGACAACACGTCTATAGATATTAGTTAGGACTTCAATGCCACTGCACGACACGTTAACTCATTAACGTTTTCCTTACAAAAAATATCTTAAGCACCAGAAAATATCAACGTTTTGCAAGGCCTATCCAGATCTAGAGATCGCAAACAGTGCCTATCAACAACTACATGTAAAACATATATATATATATATATATATATATATATATATATATATATATATATATATATATATATATATATATATATATATATATATATAAGTCCACAAACGATAACGACAGTTAAGACCATGAGAGCAACAGAATGTCCAACTGGTTGGCCGATAAATCTGTACTTATAATCCGTCGCCAAAAGTTCTTATTTTGTTCGTGTTAATAGTTATTCGCAATCCGCTGGAAATGTCTACGACACTAGATTTCAAAATGACTGATTGATTTGTTGAGTGGTTCCTGAATTCACGTGGTGATCACAAGTTCCAACTGTCGACAAAAGTTGAAGATGATAGTGATATCCAAACTGTTCTGTCTCGACACAGTCCGTAACGTTATTGTACTTTCTCTGGACGTGGTGACACCACAGTAATAATCCAAAGTGTTCTTTCGATATGTTGTTACTTTCGTTGCGGAGATGGCGCTTTGCTGTATCATAAATGTTATGGATTGCCGTTACCCGACAAGATTCACCAAAAGAAAAGAGAATGGCAGCCAATGTTCAGCGCTTTAAACTTGGATATATAGATCCTTATTGGCAAAGAAATACGACCATGGTTGCGATGATGATACGTTAAAACTGTTTGCTCATAACAGAATAATGATGACAATAGTAGAACAGTTCAACAAAGACGAAACATTAAATTTGGCTTTCTTTCAAAACAACCTTGTTTTGTTCATTCACAATGAGTCATCTTGACCACACTAGGCCGTGGAAATTTTCCTGAGTACCTTTCCTCCTTCCACCCCCAACTCACAATGTCACCTCAATTTCTCTTTATCACTCTCAGTGAAAAATTGCTCCGTAAAAACAGTTTCCACACAACCTTGAAAGCCCCACCCGGCTGCTCTATTAACTCCGTGGAAAGTCACACTTAATCTGTCTGTAAAATGCCCGGAACTTTTCCGCCATACACAAACACTTTCCACTTCTGCCCTAGCACGGCTGTAGTAGGGGTTAACGTAACTCTCCCCCGTACCTGGACGCTGGTGTCTCCACCCGTCCTATTAACTGCGTCGAAAAATCTTGACCAGTCAACTTGCGACACCACAGTGCGTTCCCTCGCACACACACACAAAATTCTCACCACGCACAGGATGTTGTGACGAAATTGCTCGCTGTCTTCAATCTTTGGTTCAATCCTGTCCTGTCAAACACACACACACTAGGACTGACCGCACTTGTTGCAAACACCGTTTTGTCCCCGCGACATTTACCTGTGCTGTCCGCTAGCACTTCTGTCTCTTGACCTATAAACACCTGCGCCTGGCCTCTCAACCCGACATTCCGTGCTGTTTGTGACTAGACACCCCTGTCACTGCAATCGACTCTGCCGGTTGATCTGTGCTGCGTTAAATCTCTGACACCCCCGCTCGTTTCAGCGATATGGTTGGTATCCAATTCACCTGTAGTGAACTTGACGTGAACTGACTGTTCGCTTGTGATTTCTGCCGCGTATTTTCCCCGCGCGCTGACAGTTTTTCTTCGATGTGGCGTCTTACACACACAAAAGAGTTGCTGTTAATCTCTTGACTCAGTACTGTCTAAATTGATGGAACGAAGTCACAGATACTAACTCCTCTCTTTCAGCGAAGAGCCCACAAATATCTCAGAATGACACCAATGTCTATAATGCAATGGGTTTCTCAATATATCCCCGTCGTTCTTGCCAGGACAGACCCCAGATGACTCAACATTGCACGGTGTTCCTTAACCGAATGTAGCTGTCAGTACCGTCAGAAACTCTTTACCAAGCGACGAGTTCCCAGATGATCAATATATATCCCCGTCGTCCTTGACCGGAGGAGACTCCAGATGTCACACGTCGTTCTTGATGATAACATCACGAAGTTCTTACGATGATATGTTCATGATATTGTCGTGTGATGGTCGTTGTCTAGGTAACGATACTCATGGTGTGTCAATGGAGATATCTAACTGTCTTACAATATAACTCACCCCAGAAGTGCATATTCACCAGTCCTTAAACAAGATTCCGTTGGCGCGCATAATCCTTTATTACAGAAATAAGACGGACAGACGGAACATGTTTATACATCCAGAAATAATGTAATCCATAGAATATAAATATCCTCCTCACAATTTAACCAGCACACATCAATGCCTTCTCAAGCCTGCTTCATATCAAATCCACAAGACATTTAGTCCAGCTACTATCCACGGCTGGATCTCCTACAATACAACCCACACATTGGGTCGGAGCCACTGCTCAACTATGCAACCCACTCTGGGTTTAGGCCCTCACTCACTATAGAACCCACTCTGGTTCAGGCCTGTCTTCACAACTAGGAGAACAACACAACACGGAGATCTCTAACTCCGCTTCTCCTTAGAATACCGACCAGTTCGGCATCTACACATCAACTGTCCTGAAGTCCCTTGACTTCACACAAAACTCCACTGTCCTTCCCCCATCCCCCTGGGGTCCACACTCACCCTTCCCATTATTTCTCAGGACTGGCTGTTTTCTCATAGCCAGGTCAGTCACTTTACTGTCTCCCACTTTCATCTCCATTCTTTCTCATGCCCGGTCACTCAACTCAATGTCAATGACCCAGGCTTATGTCAGAGAGATTTAGTCTTAAAAGTAAGAAAATACTACTGTCGGCAGACTTTAGTTGGTAAAGACAAGATGATTCCTATACAGATAGTACAACCAGGAAATCATAACAGAATAACCTGAACCTAGGAGACGTAGAAACTCCCAGAATATCTGGTTGAATTGTGGAGAGTTCGGTGGCTGCACGACAATAGACTCCCTTGTTTATATTATTGTTCAGATGTAGCCTACGTTAATACCTAGATACATTTACTTTGCTGACAACTATAACAACATAGATTATATAAATAAACTTCACAAAGACTTAAGTGGAAGTTACAAATATCTATAGAATAAAAAACTGAGTTATTATGGGAAAATTATCACTCCTTGTACATGTGGTTGACTGAAATTTGCTTTGGCATTGACTGGAGGCAGTGGACTAGACCGCTTGGCGTGTGTGTTTTCTTCCTAGTTCTGGCACGTCCGCTCTCACATCTACTACTGAGCAACCGGGCGTCTGTACGGTGCACTGCTGTTCAAGATCCATGATATGCAGGCTTCTGTGCAGAATCACCCCTCTGGAAACAGACTGAGACGGAGAAACAAAACGTGTGAGAGGACATGCTAATTGGAGGACGAAAAATATATATATATATATATATATATAGTAAAACCTTGGTTTAGGCTAACTTCGGTAATCGTCGATTTCGGTTTTCGTAGATTTTTTTCCGCGAAAAATTTATCTCGGTTTTCGTCTGTTGCCTCAGATTTCGTCGGCTTGCCCACATGTCCTCGCTGCTAATTTTACGAATACAAACGGACCTACGCGTTCTTCTGCTCAGTTTGGTGTTGTTTTTCTTTGTGTAAGCATCACTTGCTAATAAGTTAACCCTTTCCTGTTAGCTCCATCATGGGACCAAAGAAATTGTCCAGAGCCAGCAGCCCTTCGAAGAAGGAGGCCAGGAACAGGATCGAGGTAAAAAAAGAAATCACTGAAAAATATGAGAGCGGCATTGAGATTGCTTAAATCGGCCTCTGATTGCTGAAGTCGCGAGCCACGATAAGTTGCACTGTGACGATAAAGGAAGAAATAAAGGAAGCTAATGTAGCGAAAGGTGTGAATGCGATAACGAAACAGAGATCGCAAACGATTGAAGATGTCGAACTATTATTAATTTGGATAAATCATAAACATTTAGATGGTGATTCTGTTTCGGGGGCAATCATATGTGAAAGGCCAGACTGTTGTATGCCGATCTCATTAACAAAATGCCTGGGACGAGTGCTAATGTACTTAGTGATTGTAAGGCTAGCAGGGGATCTTCTTCTTCTTCAGCGTTCCGAGCCATTGAGGTTCTTTGCTGCAGATACAATCCGTCTCCATTCGTCTCTCTAGTCGACCTTCTCTTGCCAGTCGTTGATTCCAAGTGCTTGTAAGTCTGTATATATATTATCTCTCCACCGTCTTCTTGGTCTACCTCGGGGTCTACGGTCATTTATTTCCTCAGTGTAAGTGAGTTTTGTTTCCCTATTATCTTCCATTCTTTCTATATGCCCCAGCCATTGTAGTCTATTAGCCTTCATGATACCAGTGATTAGCGGGGACTTAAACAGATCATAAATGTCTTTGTTACTTCTTCTTTTCCACTCTCCACTTTGTGTATCCCTAATGGGTCCAAAGATGCGTCTTAAAACTTTGTTCTCAAAGGTTTGTAACAAGGCTTCGTCTCCTTTCGTTGTACTCCAGGTTTCAGAGCCATACAGCACAACTGGTCTGATCAGTGTTTTGTATATTGTGATTTTGGTGTTACGAGATAGCGCATTTGATTTTAGTAGATGTTGTAGTGCATAGTATATCTTATTTCCAGAATTGATTCTAGTTTGTATTTCTTCCCTTATAATATTGGAGCAGTTGAAGATTGTACCCGGGTATTTGTATGTTTCCGTTCTTTTAATGGTCATATTATCTATTGTATGGCCAGAGTTTTTAGCCATTCCTTCTCTTGAAATTACCATATATTCTGTCTTATCTTGGTTGATAACCAGCCCCATCTGTTGGGCTTTTTCCTTTAAGTGAGTCAATATTTCTAATGTCTTTTGTTCATTTTCCCCTATAATATCTATATCATCTGCATAACCAAGCAGCTTGGATGTTCCTCCAATATCACATTCCTCCTTTACCCTCCTTACAACTTTCTCTAGAGCCAGATTGAAGAGTAGCGGCGATAGTGCATCACCCTGTTTCAAGCCAGATGTTATTTGGAAAGGGTCTGATTTCCTGCCTTTATATGTTACTATATTATAAGTATCTTCCATGCATTGTCTGGTCATGTTGATTAACTTCCTTGGTATTCCAAATTCCTGCATAGCATTCCATAGACTATTCCTATGGACTACTATCATAAGCCTTTTTATAATCCACAAAAATGTTATGGAGATCTCTTTTATATTCCCAATTTTTCTCGGCTATTTGTCGTAAGATAAGCTAGCAGGGGATGGTTTGGAAAATTCAAGAGGCGCACTGGCATACACAGTGTTTCTAGGCACGGCGAAAGTGCGAGTTCGGACAAGTCTAGGGCCGAGAATAATATTGAACGCTATGTTTATTCTCTAAAAAATGTGTTTTTGTATGTATTTTGAGTGTCTAGAACAAATTAATTGGATTTAACATTGATTCATATTGAAATAATTGTCTCGGTTTTCGTTGGTTTCGGATTTCGTCTATTGTTTTCAGGTGGATTATCGACGAACACCGAGGTTTTACATATATATATATATATTATATATATATATAATATATATATATATATATATATATATATAATAGAGAAAGAGAGGAGGAGAGACGAGAGAGAGAGAGAGAGGATTTAACCCTTTCGGTCATAACATTCCAAAATGATGTTGTCTAACAATATTACAATGTTATTTGTCGCTGGTACTTCAATGGGGAATAAACATTGTCAAATGGTTTCTTTGCATTTGCAATTGAAACACATTTTTCCCCATCGGACCTTTCACACCCCGCAGCCAACACATCCCCTCAGAACACTCCCTTTTATCCATCCACACCCCTTTCAATACACTTACTCCATTGGTCAACAACATCATGCAAAAAGGGAGAGGCGATGTGAACAAGGATCCCATAGAGAGAAGAAGATATGACGAAAGATGAAGAATACCATTAGAATTACGTGGTACTCTTCTGGAAAAGGTCTATCTTTCAGTTCACACAGGCACACTGTGTACACACACCGCATCTAAAGTTCAGTCCTGCGCTTGTCTGGCAATTAATACATACATATTTATATATATAAAGAGGATGTAGAGGAGAGGAGACGAGAGAGATGAAGAGAGAGAGAGAGAGGAACGAACGAACGGACGATCGAACGAACTTTATTTTAAAAGGTTGACAAATTGGGCACGCAGGCCCGTCTTACATTCGGCCCTTTCGATCATTCATCTTTCATTCATCAAATGTGCATGTTACATTTACATAGGGGGAAAAAACATTGTCAAATGGATTTTGTAAGCATAAACAATGTATATTACGCATGGTACATTCACATGGGGAAAAAAACATTGTCAAATGAAAGTTGTAAACATAAACAGTGCATATTGCAATGTTGTGAGACACATCCCCAATCCACCCTCACACCCCGCAGCCACCCACACATCCCTCAGCCACCCACACATCCTTCATCCACCACACCCCACCCACCCACACATACCTCCACGCACTCACACAAACTCAAGCAAAACCGAGAGAGAGAGAGAGAGAGAGAGAGAGAGAGAGAGAGAGAGAGAGAGAGAGAGAGAGAGAGAGAGAGAGAGAGAGAGAGAGAGAAGACTGATCTGGAAAAGGCTATCTTTCAGTGCACACGGGCACACGGGTATCCCAATGCGTTCTCGAGTTCCCTACTATACCACATTCCGTTTTTAAACAAATCGTAAAACAGTACACGAACTCTGTGGTACCATAAAGTATTCAATTGTTTGTCAAGTGCACCGATCTTGAGTCTGTTCCTCCGGGATATTAAAGTAGGCAATGTAGAGGAGAGGTTTGTCAGTACGCCGATGTTGGCTCTGTCCTTCGGTGATGTTACAGTAGGAAACATAGAGGTTTGCTAAGTATACTGATCTTGACTATGTCCATCTGTGATGTTATAGTAGACAATGTAGAGGTTTGCCAAGTATACTGACCTTATCTCTGTCCCTCCGTGATGTTACAGTAGGTTATGTAGAGGTTTGCCAAGTATACTGATCTTATCTCTGTCCTTCAGTGATGTTACAGTAGGTTATGTAGAGGTTTGCTAAGTACACCGATAATGAATCTGTCCCTAACTGTCATATAGCGTCAGGTTATTCAGTCAAATGACTGGTATGAAGATTCTGAACATGTCCCTCTCCATTAGAGGTTTACATGCTCATAAATGTCTTCTTCGGAAGATACTGTAGTTTCCCCTGGATTTCCACAAACATATGGATGATGTGACCTAAGCTTTCAAGAATATATTCGCCTTATAAGATCCACATCACTGCTCTCTATCAATAAAAGGTACAGACGAACGTTTCTCTCCATAGCACGTATGCTATAGAGGCATTTCTCGTACTCTCCAGTAATGTAAATAGGGGTTCTCAAAGCAGTTGTTGCAATCCTCTAGAAGACACCTGAAAATAAGTGAAGATCACAAACACATTTGCAAACTGTGTGTTAATTTCTATCAATACTATACATAGTCTTCAGGCTTAATGAGTTTAGAATATAATATGATGAAAGGTCAAGGAGTCATTTGGGTGTGAATTGTTAGGCCTTCACATATTCTAGGCCGCGACATATGAGGCGGGGTAGACAGCTCCTGTCCATGTAGCATTTCCTTCTCAGTAAACTCACAGAACATTCTAGCAATTGTCTAGTTTCCATTTTATAGGTCGGATCGACCGCAGAATCGTACTTGTCGGAAACAAGAACCCTGTCTCTGCAAGGGGGTTAAATCCAGACCATTGAGTAAGGAGATCGCGAAAATTGTATCTGATCAAAATGAGTCACGAGGAGTTTGAGGGGACCAGACTTTTAGGGCAATGCCTGGTTTAGGAGTGCATTGTAGGCCGAACCATTAACATGTGGGGTATACCTAGTCATTCACAATGGGTCACTGAGATTTCTCTGTGGCGAAAAAATGAGGAGGGAAGGGGCTGATCACTAACCTCATAATTATGTGACACCATATTTGGCACCCGTATGGAGACAGTTAAAATTTGTTGAGCATGTTATGAGCAAAAAAAAAAAACATTGGAGAACTTGGTGACACTGGCAAGATTGAGGAGAAGAGAACAAGGGGAAGACAGAGAAGTAAATACCTGGATAGCTTGGCCATCTGGTATGGTCGAGACAAGAACACTGAGCTGATCCACGACTCTGGTGATCGAGTAAAATGGCGAATCTTGACCGCCCACGCTTATTGGCATGGAGTATGATGGATGGATGGGTGAAGAATATATGTAATTTATAAACAGTATTCGGTTTTTAGAAAGCAGCTTTACAAATGCTAATAAATAGCAGATATTAACATCAGACTATGAATCTTCCAGAAATACGACAAACAAATCACACAGTTTAATAAATCACAGATATGTAACCTCGGAAGATGAATCATCCACACATAAGACATTAATAATCGTACAATATGTATTCAGGAAACTGAAGTGTCCTTGCAATTTGTCCTGGTTAGATAATTCAGGATGTTTCTTGCACGGACAAAATCTGTCACTGTTTGCTCGTATCTACACGTGATTCTCAAGTGTTTGTAACACCACTTGTAAAGATCAACTTTATATTTAACTTTCTTTGCAGATGTCCTCAACTCATGTTCATTTAATTAGATTTCTATTTTAGAAACCCCGCAATGCAACAAGCTCGCTGCCATCTAATGTATCTCTTAAGTAAGAATAAAAATGTCAATGCGAAGACGTCAGTGAACGTATAAGCACCTCCAGTCACTCCTTCCCTGTCGTCGTTTCAACGCACATCATACTCTCTCACAACCTGGTATATCTCCCGGGGGAATCAATACGGCATCCCCTTTCGGTTATCATATTTTAGCTTCTAAATTCCAGCACAGATACAATCAATATGCAGATTAAAGCCTTACCTATTACGTTTCAAACTGAGCACATTGTAACAGCAAGACGTTGTCAATGTTACATTACCAGGCAGAGAAATGTAAAAACCGGACGTTGTCTGTAACGATGAAATCTTGAAATGTTCATACATTGGACATTATCTGTGATATAACAGCAAGTTAACCTTGAACTTCAATTGTAACATTACAATATAAGAGTACATTAATGTTCATTGAGTGTTATTTATGTTATAAATAAGAGTATGCGGATGTTACAAGTTGAAGCCATCTGGATACGTTAGAATTTATTAATATATCAATATTTTAAGTTATCTGTAACATAACATTCTACGCGCACGTTAAACGTAGACGCACACACACACACACACACACACACACAAACACACACACACACACACACACATCACATCACATCACATCACATCACAGCTGGAAGGGAAACCTAAAAATACATGAAGAAGAGAAATGAATAATATTGGAAGGAAATGGACGCTGCAGCATGGGATAGCTCAGGGTTGGACGGCTTGGAGTGCGTCGGTCTAGGATCGAAGTTCCGGTAGGCGGCCAGGAAAAGCATTGCCTTGCTGATCTGGCAGTTTCTATGTCTTGCTTTGTTCCAGATGTATTGGTGTTACCTTTCCTCTGGAGTGAACTAAGGGCAGGCCAAGAATCAACCACTGTTGATTGCCTTCATCGATCTCACAAAGGCATTTCATTTGTCGTGAGGGTCTGTTCAGTGCACTAAAGCGGATTGGCTGCCCACCAACTCTTCTGTCCATTGTGGAATCGTTCCACACAGAAATGAAGGGTATAATCAAGTTTGATGGTGCAACTTCAGAATAGTTTGAAATCAAGAATGGAGTTAAGCAAGGTTGTGTACTAGCTCCCACCCTCTTTGCAACATACTTTTCACTTCTACTTAAATATGCCTTTCATGATCAGGATGCTGGTATACACATTCACTCAAGCTCGGATAGCGGCCTCTTCAGTGCTCAGAGATTGAAAGCCAAAACCAGGAGGGTACTGATCAGAGAGTTACTTTTTGCAGATGATATCCGAGGAAGAATTACGTCTTCTATTTGCATTCTCCAATGCTTGTTATGAATTTGGTTTAAAAATTAACAAACAGAAGACACGGATTATGGCACAAGGTGCAACAGTAAATGTCACAGGTAAACAGTAAATTATCCCTAGATCAGGAAATCAACATTAGGGTTGACAAGGCAGCAATAACAATGAACAACTTGGCAAAAAGAGTTTGGGAGAACAGGAAGCTTACTGCCAAAACAAAAGTCCTGGTCTATAAAGCATTGGCCCTTTAGTACTCTTCTTTATGGCAGTGAAGCCTTTTCAACTTACTCACTCTATGAGAAACGTTTAAACAGCTTTCATATGCGGTGTTTGCGAAGAATACTTGGTATTAAGTGGCATTACAAAATCACTAATACTGAAGCATTGGATAGATCGGGTTGTGTGAAAATTTATTCCATGCTCAGTCTTCGTAGACTTAGATGGATACCATAAATTAGGAGGATGGATGACGGTAGAATACTAAAGAATCATTTTTGGTGAATTACAAATGAGAACAAGATCTTGGGGTCGGCCTCTACTACGATACAAAGATGTGTGTAAACGGGACATAATTGATTCAGGCATTGATATTGCACCTTGGGAGCAAGTCGCCGCTGATCATGTTACATGGAGGGAAAAGATCAGAACTGGAATAAGGACAAAGTAGAAAATGATTGCAGATAGGTCACATACTGAGCGTGTGGGACGTAAGATGGTGCGTGATTATGGAAATTAACATGTGTTCACATTTATCCATGGTGGACGAACATTTACAGCGCAAATTGGTCTGATCAGTCAACAGCATACCACAACAAGCAATGATGTACAGACAAGATGGAAACAGAGGAAGAGGCCGACCACGTAAACGTTGGACGAAGGGAAAAGCAGAGTCCATAGGAATATCGATACATGAAGCCCATAATCGGGCACTCTCACGACGTTTATACTTCACCTCGACACCGCAAGGTAACAGAGGAACATGATGAGATGAGATGAGATTGGTCTGATTAGTCACATTCGCTACCGCCATGGGTTGTAGTTATTATGCCTTTTTGGAGCAAAATGTTAAAAACTATCGTCTGTCGAGACGGCAAGGTGCCAGAATTCATTGATGTTATATAATACATTACGTATGAAGATGTCATTCGTAAGACATTGGTTGTAATCTACATAGTTACGGACTAAGTTAGGACGTTAGTATCTGCCTTAAAAGTTATCAGTCCAAATCCAGCATTTTTTTTTTTTAAGTTGCGTATCCCTTACGGGACGTTGCAGTCAACACCAGCATTTTTCAGCTGTTGTTGATGTACTAGGCAAGTGTTACGTTCAGTTGTTTGCCATTGCTTTCTGAACGACCGGCTCCCATACCAGCACGTTATAACACAACGCGACACGGTCTGCTGCACAAATCGGTCGCAGCTGATCTTCGAACGCCTGGTACCCGGCTACGAACCGCGCTCGCAAGCCTTTGGCCACGGAGCCGGCTTAAAAAACTCCTCCGAACGTTATACTCACCGCCACCCCTCCCCCTGCCCCTCCGCGGATCCCGAGGTAAGGATCGGATCCCTATCCGTCTCGGACAGAAGCGTAATAAAAGAAGTTCAGCGTGCAGACTGCGCAATTTATAAATCACATCGTAAGTAGGTCGTAAGTTACCTCTGCTCTAGCATATGTTAACTTATAAACGTTGCCCATAATAGAATGCATTGCATGCCAATAACATATGCGGGTGTGGAAGTCAGGGGAAACGACTACATTAATTTCGCGACAATAGGTTTATGGCCAGTCTCAAGGCTAGATATATGATGGAGTGACATGATAAAAATAAATACATGCCAGTCTCCGGGCTGAGTCGGCTGACATTAGACGACACAGAAAATGTGACAATGTGACTCATTTCTTATGTTTCTGTGTATAGATTTTGTACATTGTCTTGAGTATCCAGTCTTAGTGAACTCTCCCCCCCCCCCCCTACCCCCCACTTCTTTTTCTTTTTTTTTTACAAGTATGACAAACTAAAAGAAGTAGGTAATTGAATGGAAAAAAGAAGCGTAGATGAGTTATATAACATTACAACAACGGCACCAACAAATTATAAGATGCTGGGGCACCAAACCATCATCAGCAAACAAACAAAAATACTAAGCACAACACACAAAACTTGGAAGATTACACAAAAGTAACTATATTTAATAATGGAGGGGTATATGCCTGGGAAGAGAGGAAGAGGAAGGCGAAAGAGAAGATGGGTGCAGGATGTGGCGGATGATCTCCAAATGGGTGTATCAGACGCGGGACATCTTGCTTGTGATCGAGAAGTTTTCTGGAAGGTTGTTATGAGAGCGAGGTTCTGCAAAGGACATGCTACTGAAAGAATGAACTATATTTACATGTCCACAGCTTTAGCGTAGCTAAATCCATTCTGATTTATAAAAAGAAGTCGGCCGCGGGTTGTAGAGACGTCACAGAGTTTAAGAATTGTAATAGTATTTGGGAATTGTAAGATCCTCTGTGCCAGTTGTCTCCTGCCCACACGCCAAAAAACAATTGTTTTACTTTAACTTAAACGTGGCATGGACGAGACAGGAACACTGAGCTGATCGACGACTCTGGTGATCGAGTGAAATGGCGAGTCATGACCGCCCACGCTTTCCGGCATGGCACATGATTGATTGATTACTTTAACTTTACACTGTATAAATGTACCGAATGGTACTATTATTATTTCTCATCTCATTTCATCATGTGCCTCTTGTACCTTGCGGTGTCGAGGTGAAGTATAAACATCGTGAGAGTGCCCGCTTATGGGCTTCATGTATCGATATTCCCATGGACTCTGTTATTCCCTGCGTCCATCGTTTACGTGGTCGGCCTCTTCCTCTGTTTCCCTCTGGTCTGTACACCATTGCTTATTGTGGTATACTGTTAGCTGGTAACCTACTTGCATGGCCAAACCATTTGACTTGTTGCCTTCTAATAAAATCTATATAACCCCCACTTTAGTCCTGATTTCCCCTCTGCCGTGCGTCCACCTTGACGAGGTAGAGGGGCTTGAGCGTTCCAATGACCCCAAGAGCTATGCCGACGGTAGCACAGCTACTGGTAGGGTCACCCATGTCGGACAGGTCAAGGGAGAGAGACCAGACAAAGTGACGCACAAACCTGCTGCCTTGTAGGTAGACTGGGGACAGTCAAAGGCTAGGGAAAGCATCCCGAACAAATGCTTGTCGAAATCGGATGTACTGAGCCACAGGCTTGACAAAGAAGTGCAACGTAACTTTATCATTTCATGATGCCACAGATGAAAATTAATCGTTATGGTGCTAATCCCGTGAAGTCCCATCAGGCGGTGATAGTGCCGGGCCCCCTGCCTCGAGGGGGTCCACCCATGACTACTGGTGGTCACCTTCCCCTGTGCTGTGGAGTCAAGGCACAGAGGAGTAGGTTAAGAGCTATTGACCAAACACCCCGGACACTCAACATACTACAGTGGAATGCCGAAGGAGTTTATAACAAGAAAGTCTCCCTAACACAGCGTCTTCATAAAGATAGAATAGATGTGGCATGCATTCAAGAGACACACCTCAACGCCAATCGCACATTTTCAGTCGAGGGATATCAGGCCACACGTTTCGACCGCGAAGGACACAAAGGAGGAGTTGTAATACTTACACGAAATACAATACCTTGCAGCGAAGTATCTGTGATCTCTGACAACCAAACGGAAATTATAGGTGTTGATATAATGATAAAGGACGTGAAAATAAGAATTTACAATCTATGTAGCCCGGCAGATAAGGATCTTACACTCTCAAACATGGAAATAACTGACACAAATTGCATTGTTGTCGGAGACTTTAATAGCCGTTCAGAAAGATGGGGATACCCAGATACTGACAAAAGAGGAGATGACGTGGAGGAATGGGAAATAGACTCAAATCTCCATCTACTTAACAAAGCGGATGACACACCGAGCTTCTACTCCAGAAGATGGATTACCACTTCTACTCCAGACTTAGCTTTCTGCACAAGAGACATCCTCCACAAAATCGATCGCCATGTGCTGGACCAATTAGCAGGTAGTGACCACAGACCAATCAAGCTTGTAATAAATATGGAGTATGTTCCACAGGAGCAAATGCCTTTGTCCCGTTGGAATTACAAACGAGCAGATTGGGACAGATTTGCCATACTAACAGACAAATATTGTGAAAACGTAAATACACGATATGGCAACATGAAGCAAATGGTGGAAAGTCTAAACAGAGCAATAATACAGGCGGCCACTGAGTCTATTCCAAGAGGAGCAAGGAAAAATTACAAACCATACTGGACTGAAGAACTACAATTTTTGGAGGACAAAGTTGAAGATGCCAGGAAGACCGCAGAGAGAGAACAAACAACTGAAGCGAACATCTCTCTCAAAGCCATCTCAGCAAAATATAAAAGAACAGTAAATCAAACAACAAGAGATTGTTGGAGGAAAAAAACAGAAAACCTGAATTTTGACAGGGATGGAAACAAACTATGGAAACTAGTGAAAGCCATGAACAATGAAGGACCTAGAAACAAACAAATAACAATTAAACAAGGAAATGCCTTGCTTACAGGAAAAAAGGCTGCAAATGCACTAATGGAACACTATGCCAGTGCAAACCACATTGATATTACAGCCGAACAGAAGAAAGCAATCAAAGATAAACAGATACATCATACATATACAGAAACAGCAGCAGAATATATGATGGCAAATCTAACAATGGAAGAAATGGAACAGGCAATGAATACCCTAAAAAAGAAGACATCACCAGGAAAGGATGGAATCACAAATGAAATGCTAATAGGACTAGGCACTAAGGGAAAAAAGAAACTACTAGCAGTCCTAAATTACAGCTGGAAGAGGGGAATAGTCCCACAGGCATGGAAGGAAACTATACTAATACCAGTCCCAAAGAAAGGAAAAGACCTGGAAGAACCAAATGGCTATCGACCTATCAGTCTTCTTAGCTGTGTAGGAAAATTAATGGAACGCATTATCAATGGCAGGCTAACATGGCATCTGGAAGAAAACCAACTCTTAACACCTCACCAAGCAGGATTCAGAAAGTACAGATCCACTGAAGATCAAATAACCTATATAGCTCAGGAAATAGAGGATGCCTTCCAAGAGAAAAAGCACACACTAGCGGTCTGGATAGATTTAGAAAAAGCATTTGATAAAGTATGGAAGGAAGGACTGAAAGTAAAACTGCAAAAAATGCATGTTTGCGGGAAAATGTACAAATGGATCAGCCACTACCTTGAGAACAGAACTGCCAGGACAAACGTACAAGGACAAACCAGCAAAATGATGCTGTTGGAGCAAGGTGTCCCCCAAGGAGTAGTTCTTTCACCAACATTATTCCTAGCATATATAAACGACATCACGGAAAATTTTCCAGCCAGAGTACACACATCATCCTTTGCAGATGACCTAGCCATATGGACATCTGAAGAATATATTAGTACAGCTAACAGCAGAATACAGCAAGCCCTATTAGCGCTAGAGGACTGGTCAAAATCATGGCTAGTGAAGATAAGTGAGGAGAAAACAACATGCACAGTGTTCTCCCTCTCAACTAAAACTCAGCAACCTAAGCTGGTATTGAATGGAAAAATATTGCGCCATGAAGAAAATCCAAACTATCTAGGAGTCACCTTTGATCGTCGCCTGACATGGAAGACACAGGTTGAGAAAAATCGAACAAGAGCAAGGCAAAGAATGGCAATCATGAAAAAGCTTGCTGGTACAACATGGGGAGCAGATGAGAAAGTTCTCAAGAAGTTATATACTGGACGGGTGAGGCCAGTACTGGAATATGGCATTGCAGCTTGGGCAACAGCAGCTAAGTCAAACTTTAACAAAATAAGTAGAGTCCAAAATCAAGGAATGCGAATCATAACTGGAAGCCTGAAGACAACGCCTATTAATGAATTAGAAAAGATCACTTGTTTACAACCAATGCAGGATAGAAGAGATAGCAGAGCCCAGCAACAAGCAGAAAAATTTAGAAGATTGACAGACCACCCTATGTACAACAGATTTAATGGTTTTGGAAAGGGAAGACTGAAGCGTAGCAACTTTGTAGAAACTGCAAAACGAAGGATTATGTCAGATCTTATTCTTAACATATCAACAGTCAAGCCCATACACAATGCACACAAGTTCCCAGCTTGGAGACAGCAGCAACTGCCTGAGATGATAGAAAACATTCCTGGTATTGAGAAAAAGAACACTCAGCATGAAACCGAAAGAAGAGAAATAACCCTAAACTACATAAAAGAACATTACCCAAGCAGGAATTGGACCCATGCATATACAGATGGATCAGCCAAAAATTCAATAGAGAATGGAGGAGGAGGAATTCTCCTAAATTTAAAAAATGGAGCGAAAAAAACACATTCAATGGCAACTGGAAAATTTTCAAGTAACTTCAAAGCGGAGGTAGAGGCTCTGAAAACTGCAGCAGAAATGCTCCTGATGGAGGAAAATAAAGAGAAGCAAATAGCTATCTTCACAGATGCAAAGTCAGCTGTCTCAATACTGAAGAGCAATAACAGCACAGAACTAACTGACCTAAGAGCAGCACTCCATGGTCTATGCCAGAAATCCAAAAAAGTTGTAATACAGTGGATCCCATCACATTGCAGTATACCTGGAAACGAAGAGGCTGACAGACTGGCAAAAGAGGGCGGACGACTACCACAGCCTGACATAGACATAACCTATAATGAGGCAAAGAGGTTGATAAAAAGCACTTATAGAACCAAATGGGAATCAGAGCATCCAGGCCATCAGAAGGATGATGCATATTACAAACTCGACCGAAGAGAACAAGTAGCAATCTTCAGACTCCGCACAGGACATAACAGGCTGAAATACCACTTGTTCAATAAACTAAAGATAGGAGATACCGATGAATGTAATTGTAGAACTGGAAAAATGACAGCAAAACATTTGCTGCAGGATTGCCCAACGTATGCAGAACAGAGAAAGATATTTTGGTCCACACCTGCTTCATTTGAGGACAAGCTCTATGGAGATATCAACAAGCTCAAGTTGACCGCAGATTACTTTAACTATATACAGGTTGACATTTAAAGGTGCATGAAGACCCAGAGGCATGAAATGGAATATTGCTTGGATAGCAAATCCATTACGTGGAAAGTCCAAATCAAAAGCCCATTGTGTGGGCTTCATAAAAGGTGGAAAAGTGTCCTAGTGGCACGAAATGGAATATTGCTTGGATAGCAAATCCATTACGTGGAAAGTCCGAATCAAAAGCCCACTGTGTGGGCTTCATAAAAGGTGGAAAAGTGTCCTAGTGGCACGAAATGGAATATTGCTTGGTTAGCAAATCCATTACGTGGAAAGTCTGAATCAAAAGCCCACTGTGTGGGCTTCATAAAAGGTGGAAAAGTGTCCTAGTGGCACGAAATGGAATATTGCTTGGCTAGCAAATCCATTACATGGAAAGTCCGAATCGAAAGCTCACTGTGTGGATGTCATCTGCAGACTGCATACTTCTGGTTTCCGGAAGAACAGCCTATGGTGAACGGAAGGCCCAATATACGGAAGTGAGGCTAAGCAGCCATGTGCAGGACGTGACGATTCCTTGGGTGAGCCCAGTACCAGAGCGCTATGTATCGGCTCTGCAAGTATGGAAGCCTCCTTGGATGGCGGGGAATGCCCATGGTCTGCCCCTGCCTTCCCTTGAGGGCTGACCAGGATCTTTGGCTGTTCTATATGGACCAGCTGGGATGGGGGATAACACCACAACAGTGAGAGTCAAACGTCCTAAGAAACCCCCGGGAAGGTTAACCCGGTCAACAAATGCCCGCAGAAGTCGGATGTGTCGGCCTAACGGCGCAAGAACGCAGCTCTGCTGTAAACAGGCACAACGCAATCACATCCGGAAAAAAACTCCGGATGAACGAAGAAGAAGAAGAAGAAGTCCTGATTTCGTCATTTCTGATTTTATCTCTTCTTGATACATTGAGTATTCTTCTCAGGAATCTCATTTCTTATTTTTATATTATTATTTGTACGCAGTAATTTTGTTTGTTAATATTAACACAACATCAAGTACGTTAAACATATTAAAGTCATAGAAATGTATGGCATAGTATTCACGTTCTCTTCATTACTAATAAATACTGAAATATTTATCATAAACAATACCAGACATATGTGGGTTAATTATAGTTATTTTTGTTCTTCGTGACATTTACTTGCTTTGCAGATAGTGTTTTTTGTTCACGAATTACATTCGGAGTGTATCAATACTGCTCATGTTGAGTCCTTCGGCGAGTATGTGGCTTTGTTTAGAATAATGGGTTATCTCTGCGTTGTGTTTTCTATAACTGTCGGTATTTTCTTTTATCTGGTGACATCCGCTAATACCCATATCTTTCTCATTTTTGTATTTAATTTTCTTTTATATGATTCAGAATTGTTATTAAAACTCGAATGCTCTCTTATATTCTCTTATTCCTTTTATACGTGGACATATCGATGGAATTTAGCCACGCGGGATAACCAGTCGCGTAGATGGAGATTGAGCCCGAGGCTGGCCAACGAGAAACGGTCTATAGAAATGCAGATGCGAACCCATATTGCATTTTTATCACTCAACCTCAGCACACGAGTCTATATTAGATTTTTCCTTGACCGCCGGCTAGTAACTCCATTAGCGTGCCAAAATGGACCAAGAACCAATCGAATTCCCTGTCAGAAGATTGTCTTTTTCTTCCAGTGTTATCTCGTGTTGTAGATATTTCAGATTCTGTTTATGATAATAGAAATGTCTGTTGTTTATTGTACTAGTGGTAGTAGCAGCAGTAGTGGTGGTGTTGGTGGTGGCTGTGGAGATTGTAGTAGTAGTAGTAGTAGTAGTAGTAGTAGTAGTAGTAGTAGTAGTAGTAGTAGTAGTAGTAGTAGTAGTAGTAGTAGTAGTAGCTGCAGCTCCAATACTAATAGTAGCAGTAGCAGTAGCAGTAGCAGTAGCAGTAGTAGTCAGAGTAGTACTAGCATCAGTACACATAAATATCATTTATACGGCAACTATAGAGGCCACTGAGACAGCACATAAATACATTCACAGGTATTGATTGGCGCTCATAGAAGTCGAAGAAAGAAGTATAGATTGAAGAACACACTAGTTAGTTGCATATCCTTTACAGGACGTCGCAGTCAACCCAAGCCTTTGGGGGGAGGGGGCTGCTGTTTGTGATCTCTTGTCAAGGTTACGTTCAGTAGTTTGCCATTGATTTCTGAACAACCTGCACCCATACCATTTTATTGTAATAAACCCAACGCAAGGTGGTCTGCTGCCAAATCGCCCGCAGCTGTATTTGGAACGCAGATTTTGGGATAAGGAACTGCGTCGGTAACGGCTTCGCCACGAAGCCGGCACACATTAAGAACACACTAGGCAATATAAAAATTGAAAGTTATTGTTTCCATACCGGGATTCACACCTGTCGCCTCTAAATGACGCTGCAGGAACAAGTTAGTGTGCACTTCGACTCTTGGCCAACTCGAAACTCCAAATAAGGCGTCATCATTAGCCAGGTCTTTCAATAATCTGAACGCACAGCCGTAGATTATTGACAGAAGGCTTATTTTGGTAATTGAAGTAGCACTAAAGATGTCAACATTGTGTAGTGGTTACTATAAATATGAAAGCGCTGCAATATTTAAAGAGAAAATACGTTCAAACAGGTAGGACGAAGGCTAGGATGCAGCAATGGAGGTTAGTTAACTGATTAACTGTCATGGGATTATTAATCGTCTTAAGCAACGTCCCGTATCTGCCATGTGATTATATAAAGTATCTTTACTTATGCAACCCACTTTAATTTGATATATAATACACCATGTCTGCTATGATATTAACAACTTTTAAGTCATAACTGTGACACAAACCTACTTCCCATGTTCAGCCATCCATGTTTGTTTCGCACTGAATCTGTTAATTACATAAGATACAGTTTTGAGGCTGAAACAGAACAGAATCTCCCATAATTACTCAATCAGCTGCAAAACTTCTGTATTGAAAATAGTTTAGACATAAATATAAAGAAAAAAGAAACTGTGATTAACAACAAAGATACCATAAGCCAAGCCAATTTTTAAAATAATGGCAAATGGAAAGGATTTGAACAAATTAATAATTTTGATTGCCTAGGACAACTAATGACAGATGAAGATAGGCGTGAGGCACACATAAGAAATAGAATCAGACTGGGCAAAGTAGCATTCAGTTACATGAAACAGAGTCTCACGTGTAAACAGGTGAGTTACGAATTGTGTTACGTTCACTCCACTTCATTGTACGGGACAGAAATATGAGCAATTCATAAACACTGTGAATGAAACATTGAAGATATCGGTGTGTGTGTGTGTGTGTGTGTGAGAGAGAGAGAGAGAGAGAGAGAGAGAGAGGAGAGAGAGAGAGAGAGAGAGAGAGAGAGAGAGAGAGAGAGTGTGTGTGTGTGTGTGTGTGTGTGTGATATGAAACCGGAGTCTGTGACTACGATTGAACACAGATTAACAATCCCGCATGCTAAATTATGTGGCTACGATTGAACACAGATTAACAATCCCGCATGCTAAATTATGTGGCTACGATTGAACACAGATTCACAATCCCGCATGCTAAATTATGTGGCTACGATTGAACACAGATTCACAATCCCGCATGCTAAATTCGAATTCAGCCGCATGCGATTTGAAAGCAGACCGCCTTCCGTTGATGTTTACAATGGTATGAGCATCGGTCGTTCAAACATCAATGGCGCAGTAGTGAACGTCAAGTTGACTAGAAACGCACAAGCTGTCAACAAATGGTGGAGCTTACTGAGACGTCCTTGAAGGACATGCAAATAACGTTAAGCAATTAATGTGTGCAACACATGGCGGAGCTTACTTAGACGTCCTTGAAGGACATGCAAATAACGTTAAGCAATTAATGTGTGGAACACATGGTGGAGCTTACTGAGACGTCCTTGAAGGACATGCAAATAACGTTAAGCAATTAATGTGTGCAACACATGGCGGAGCTTACTTAGACGTCCTTGAAGAACATGCAAATAACGTTAAGCAATTAATGTGCGTGTGTGCGTGCGCGCGCGCGCTCGTGTTTCAACTATCTGTCTATTGTGTAAATATATCCTTTAATCTACCTGTCTGCCCGCTTGTGAGCATACTCGAATGGCATGTTGTCATTTGATCTTTATGTCTATGTAGCTGTCTTCCAATACACTTAACTGCCAGTCTGTCATTCCTTCCATCTGTCTTTGTTTCCTTTCTGTTTATGAAGCGTTCAGACACAGCTATTTACTCGGCTACGGTGTATATTGTAAATAGTTCTAACTAAAGTGAACCCAACCATCTCAGCTTGTTCACCGTGTGGCGTGTGATATTCTTCCAACTGCGAGTGACATTTTGGACAAAGCCTTTGTACTGTTAACATTTTGTCTGATAGTTATGTCTACAAACACCTTCCGCCATTACACAGCCAGAAGGCTGTATGAGACCGAGGTTAATGACAGCTTCAGCAAGGAAGACCTCAAGTACTGTAAGCACGTCCGCCAACGATGAATTCCGTTCAGAACAATGAGGACAGACGTTTCAGAGTCCCTGTTTCTATTCTGGGCACCGGAAGGCAATCGTTACCAGCGTCTTGCTTCAGGATAGCATCTTTAGTATTTCATTTTCTTCAGTATGGCAGGAACGGATAAGTTCACTGTGACGTCGTTATCACACGGGGCTGGCAAGTTGGAGGAAAGTGTTCGAGGGTAGCTGTCTGGGTTGATAATGTGGAAGATAACAGACCCGCCATGACATTTTATATACAAACATTACGTGTTTACTTTGTTTACATATATTTAATCTCACTGTATCACAAGTCTCTAGAATCATTGCTTAATATTTGCATGTTCGGATATCAATATAGTGTTTTCAGAGAGTCCACACATTTGCGTATCAAAAACTTTCTCTCTCTCTCTCTCTCTCTCTCTCTCTCTCTCTCTCTCTCTCTCTCTCTCTCTCTCTCTCTCTCTCTCTCTCTCTCTCTCTCTCTCTCCCTCTCTCTCTCTCTCTAAATATATATATATATATATATATATATATATATATATATATATATATCGCTATCTCTCACTCTCTCTCTCTCTCTCTCTCTCTCTCTCTCTCTCTCTCTCTCTCTCTCTCTCTCTCTCTCTCTCTCTCTCTCTCACCCATATCAATCTTTTCCCGAACTTTGTTATGTTTATTGTATTTCTTTTTTGTCTTTTATGCACAATGGCAAACTACTAAACGTAAACTTGCCTAGAGATCACAATAACAAAAAAATGCTTGTGTTGACTGCAATGTCCTGTAAAGGATATGCAGCTAACTCTTATGCAAATTTGATACGCAAAGAATTATGTGAAGCAGACCTGCTCAGCACTGCATTGCACCGGCAGACACTCTGCGTGTATAGAAGACTTCTTTACTCTGTGTGTGTGTGGGTGCGTGTGTGTGTGTGTATGTGTGCGAGTGTGTGTGTGTGTGTGTGTATGTGTGTGTGAGAGTGTGTGTGTGTGTATGTGTGTGTGAGAGAGAATGTGTGTGTGTGTGTGTGTGTGTGTGTGTGTGTGTGTGTGTGTGTGTGTGTGTGTGTGTGTGTGTGTGTGTGTGTGTGTGTTTACGATGAAGACCGTGAATTGAGTAGATAAAATAAAGGTAAACAGTTCAGATGCCCTGGGCACGTTACGAGGAAAGACAAATTTTGAAATTAGTGACAAATGACAATTTTGATGAGAAAAGAGCAGGGAGAAGACAACAAGATAAATACCTGGATGACTTTGCCACATGCCCAAATCAGGAGGAGAACACAGCCCTGTTTACAGAGTCTTGGGATGGTGTGAGATGGCGATCCCTGGCCGTCCACGTTTAGCGCCACTGTACATAATGATGATGACGCGTAGTCTACTTCTTCTTCAGATGCCTGGTCTGAAACAGACATCAACAGTTATGGTTCTCTAGTCATGGTTCTCCAGTCATGATTCCCCAGTCATGGTTCTCCAGTCATGATTCTCCAATCGTGGTTCTCCGGTCATGGTTGTCCAGTCATGGTTCTCCAGACATGATTCTCCAGTCATGGTTCTCCAGTATTGGTTCTCCAGTCATGATTCTCCAGTCATGATTCTCCAATCATGGTTCTCCAATCATGGTTCTCCAATCATGGTTCTCCAATCCTATGTATCGTCTGACATTTCTGTGAAGTTGGTAATACTTATACTATTACATATTGCCCAGATGGTTTAGCTTCACCCATGGATCCTTCTCTGCCTTCCTCGGCCTCTGTGAAGTGGCCAAGCCGCCTGATCGCGCTCCAACAGTTGTGGATTCGATTCCGGGCTACCACATTCGGTTCACGAGAGCAATTTTCTCGGAGACTCCTGGCGGTCGTCGCTGGAGCTACGTTGTTCGTGCTTTGTGCGACGCTTTCAGCGGGTCGCCTCGCGGATAGAGATCGCGTCATATGGGATCAAATCCAGTACAATGAAGTCGATCCTCTTTTCATTTAAACGCTTGTTTTGATTACGTGCATCAGAAGTGCTGTTTGTATTTTCCTTGTGATGTTAGCATATGTACAATTGACTATAATGTGCTAGACTTGTATTTGTATAGGCGAATTGGAACGCCATGGGTGATGTGGTTAATATCACGCCAGCATCTCTACATTGCAACAAACACAACAACAAAACAAGTCCCGTAGTAAGAGCCTTCTGTGGATATGTGAAGTGTCCCTGCTACTGAGTTCAGTGCGTGGTGCGATACTGTGAGCTGTGAATCTCGTGTGGAATGCTTTTACATCTGTCCGTGGTTGTTTGTAGCGTGACCTGCATGTTCGGAATGATGACGGCCGGCCGGCATGTCACTGAACTTACCAGATTGCCTTATGCAGTAATATGTGGCTGCTGGTTTTTTAGTGACTGCCGCTACCATCGACGATGAACTGTATTTTTCGTGGAGGACATACGTGTTGGCATTCTGGCGGCGACATTATGCACAGTGCACCTGTACGGGCTGTTGGTTTGTCGAGACCCCTGTCTGTTCCACTTTTCACATGGGGCAGTAAGGAGCATTTTGTGTGGTATTCACTGACACGTGAACGGAGCATAATGGGGACGACCCGTTACAGTGAAGTTGGAACCGCACCTTACTAACTAACTAACTAACTAACTAACTAAACTAACTAACTAACTAACTAACCCATTAGACCCTTGTGAGTGTTAACAACTGGTTACTTCTCTGCAACGAGAAATTATACCACAATTCGGTGATTATAACGCATGTTACTAACACGCTCCATTTTAACGGTTTAGGGCAGCCATATTATTTGGCCGGCGGGGTTGCAATTTGGTGCACACAATCGGCACATACCAATATTTGAAGGAGCATTTTGTGTGATATTCACTGGCACAGGAACGGAGCATAATGGGGACAACCCGTTGCCGTGAAGTTGGAACCGCGACTAATGACTAATATGAAGTGTTAGGATCATCACATTTTTGTTGGCCTTAAAGCACGGAGGGAAAGGCGGCCAGTCTGTCCATCCCTTAGTGAACGACAAGACCTGGCATCAAACCTTTGTCCTGCCTGGCTCATGTCAGCATAACATCCTAACCGTTACACGAACGCGCCCATTAGCACATCTACATATTGGAACATATTTCTGGCTGGAGCGGCCGAAGTCTGCAATACATATTCATTATCACATCCGGCCGTGTGACTCCGAATAATTGGGTAATTGAAAGCTGAGGGGTGCAATCTCCTAGCAAGCGACACAAGTAGTAATAAAAGTAACTTGTGTTAGTCGGGCAATCCACTCTGGCTGAGGAGGGAGATGTGCGGTTGTTTGTCGTAAAACGGCCAGCATTAGTACAATCTAATCACTAATATTAACAGATTAGAGACCATACTTGTATGGCCGTTACTTCGCCCCTCCCCCTTTTTCCCCCTCAACCTACTAACTCCATGTGGTTGAATGAAACGACCTTTCCAAATAGATACTAATATATAACGGCCGTAAAGTCTGGCGCAGAATAATTGGGGGTGGGGGGAGTGGTTAGGAGAGAATGAGAGAGGGAGTGGGGGAGGGGTGATGTAGGGGCGGGAGATAGACTGATAATGAATTCAGAAGTAATATCAGCTTTTGGGTGACTCCAGACGTGCAGCCACCTACTCTTAGACTTGAATTAATACCGGACACATTCATGTAGATGGTTTCTTCACTCATAGAACAAAACATCTTGCCCTGTAGTAAATTTGCCTAGTAAATCACATATAGCCAAAAACATCATGCGTGTGGTTTAGCTTTCCTAATTACCAGTGTCCCTCGCCATCAGGCGAACCCAGGGGTACTTGTAATGTACGTCCCCACGTCGACATTTTAGTCCAACTGTCCGGTGTAGCGGTTGAACCCACTACCTCGGCACCAGCACACCGGATGTTTAAGAACGAGCGATCTTATCCATTTGGCCAACACTAGGCTTGATGTTTACGAGTCTTTTCGGTGCCCCACCTTTAGATCTCCTCTCGGATAGGCCTGCATTTTGTAGGATATCTGTTTATGTTACTTTGAGTCGTCAGTGGCAATGGTAAGCATAACTCCGTTTCCTGGAAAGCTCTAAATGGTCTGTTCTTCTTCTGTACGGGTGTTTCCTGCTACCCGCTTCCAACCTGGGAGACCAGGACAGTGTAAAAAATACTTCTCAGTGGGGGTTCAAACACCAAGCGTACAGGCAACTGTACTACAGTGGTTCCCATATTGTTTTTTTAACAACTCCCATAGTAGGAAGCTGTTGTAGGTATGTGAAGTGTTAGGAAACCTCTCTTATAATACATTCATCATCACTACGCTTCATGTCGACATCTGTAGGCGGCTTTTTCTCGCCAACTCACGCGGTCACTGGAATCTTAAATGGGCTGTGTTGTTGTCCTGATTATGCCACGTGGATAAGCCATCCGACATTTATCGCTTTGTCTTTCTTTTTGTCTTCCCTTTGTCCAGTAAATTTTCCCAGTTATCATTACTTTTTCATGTTCATATCTCCTGATAACGTGCCCAAGAATGTTGACTGTCTGCGTCGACTTTTGTAAATTAAGTCACGGTTTTCATTTATTTCTTGAAATACCGTCCCATTGGTTTCATGCCCGTTCATGGTATTCCGTGCATTTTCCTCAGAAACAATATTTCAAATGTCGGGCGTATTGCGTATATGACGCTAGCCAGGTGATGTTATAGACTAATCTGCAATCGATGGGTGATGTAGTCAAAATCACACTTGTTGCCTTTATTTCTCACAACATAGTCTGGTACCCAGTCTAGGCGAGAAGACATGTCAATGTTTCTGATGTGATGAAATCATCAGGAACATAGGACCAGAGCATAGTCTGCTCTTGCAACAGACAGGTGCTGAAGACGGAGGCAGCCAGCCAGGAGGCGCACCACAGAAATCAGACTGCCCCGCAATTACGCCAAGAATTATGTCGATAACTGCTACATGTTATGGTGCTCGCCCTGCTCTGGACCCCCCAGGCAGGTGCAGTGCCGAGCCCTATGCCTCGTAAGGGTCTGACCACAACTACTGGAGGTCCTTCTCTGATGTCCTGCGGAGCCTTGGGGCCTGACAATAGAGAGCCTGGTCGTACCAAACAAAGATTTAAAATAATGCACTGGAATGCAGAGGATGTCAACAACAAAAAAGAATAGAACTAGAAAACATCTTGGCCTAAGAAAATGTAAGCGTAAGTTGCTTGCAAGAAACTCATCTCAACGAAGATATAGCCTTCAAAATCAGAAGCTACAAGTGTTACGAAAGGACAGGCGAAAGGGTGGGATATTGACCCTTGTCAAAAATAACACCCCTGCTTCCAAATTGAAGTTTACATAGAAGGGGCTGAGTTTCAGACACTTAAACTTAAGACAGACAATACAGACTTTCACCTGATCAATTACTACTGTCCAAATGACCGCCCACAAGCACTGGACACACTACCATTAAAAGGAAAAATGACTGTATGTGGCGATTTCAACAGCCACTCGCAGAGCTGGGGCTATGATCACATGGACCAGAGAGGAGAGAGACTGGAAGACTGGCAGGATAAGAATAGATTCATCCTGATTAACAAGCCGTCTGACCCACATACCTTCTACTCGAGATCATGGCACACTACAACTACACCTGACCTGGCTTTTCATTCACCAGACCTGGAGTGGAACATTACACGAATTGTTGGGAAATAGCTAGGTGGCGGTGACCTTCGGCCAGTCTTTTTAACTGTAGAAAATGAGCTTGTAAGTGAAAGCAGCACCCTCTCGAGGTGGAACTACAAGAAAGCAGACTGGGCAATGTACAAGCATCGCACCAGCATACTGGTTAGAAACCTGAACACTGAGAAGGACATAAATAAAGTAGTTGAAGAGTTTGGGAAATGCATACTACAGGCAGCACGAGAAACAGTACCAAGAGGAGCCCGTAAATATTATAAACCCTACTGGAGTAATGAACTGAACAGTTGTATAATGATGTGGAAGTGTGTAGAAGGCATGCAGAGGTCAACCCCAGCCAAGAGCACCACAATAAATACCAGCACGCAAAAGCCAAATTTCAAAGGGCCCAGCTGCAGGCTAGACAGAAAAGCTGGCAGGAGAAAACAGTCACTGAACTTTGAAAGAGACACAAGGAAGTTGTGGAAGCTAATAAAACAGCTTAACGAGAAGCTCAAAAATTGCACTACATAAAGACGGAAACATCTTAACAGGAAAGCAAGCAGCTGACCATTTTGCGGACTCATTCGCACAAGATAACAATATCGAAATTAGTCCAGAGAAACAACAAGAGATTCGAGAGAAATGGCAACATACAGGACAGAAGGAAATAGTACATGAGGTTATGGAGGCACCTATCACAATCAGTGAACTGGAGCTAGCCATATCAAAACTGAAAATGAGAAAGTCACCAGGAGCTGATGGTATCTCCAATGAAATGATCAGGAACCTAGGAACAGAGGCCAAAGCAAAGCTGTTACAGATCTTCAATAACACCTGGACCTTAGGTAGTGTTCCACAAGCCTGGAGAGAAGCAATCATGATACCCCTCCTAAAATCAGGGAAAGATAGTTCCATTGCCTCCAGCTACAGACCAATTAGCCTCACCAGCTGTCTCTGCAAAACAATGGAACGCGTCATCAATCACAGACTACAGTGGTACATTGAAAGTGAAAACATCCTTGTGCCACAACAGGCTGGCTTTAGGCAGTGCTACTCTACAGAAGATCAGACAACCTATCTCTCTCAAGAAGTTGAGGATGCATTCCAAGAGAAGAAGCTGGTGCTTGCGGCATGGATAGATCTGAAGAAAGCCTTTGACAAAGTCTGGAAAGAAGGTCTGATGAGGAAACTGAGAAACTGTAAAGTCAATGGAAGAATGTACAAATGGGTGAAAGCATACTTGCACAACAGAAGAGCCCGAGTACAGATAGACGGTCTCAAGAGCAAGAAAGTACTATTGCGTCACGGTGTTCCCCAGGGTGGAGTCTTGTCCCCCACACTTTTTCTAATCTTCATCAATGATCTTGTTGCTAATCTACCGGATGGAATTAAAGCGGCAATGTACGCTGATGACCTGGTTTTGTGGAGCACAAATGAACATGCATCAGTGGCCACCATATTGCTACAGAGAGCTGTAGATACATTTGTTGCATGGGCGGATAGATGGTGTGTCAGCATAAACACTGACAAGTGCAGCACCACTCTATTTACCCTCTCTCCGAAACAAAAGGCAGGGATCATCCAGATAAATGGAACACCCCTAAGAGAAGATAAAGAACCTACATACCTTGGTGTAACATTCGACGACAGGCTGACATGGAGAAAACACATAAAAAAAGCAGTAGCAAAAGCCAGAAGGAAAATAGCCATCCTGAGAAAGCTAAGTGGAACCACATGGGGAGCCAGTGGGAAAATACTTAGCAAAGTTTATCAACAGAGCATACGACCACACCTGGAATACGGGTCAACTGCGTGGTGTTCAGCATCAAAAACCACACTACAAGAGCTGGACAAGGTGCAAAATCAAGCTCTTAGAGTCATCACAGGAGGGATGAGATCAACCCCTATAGTAGCAATGGAGAAAATGGGGAGGACACAAGCACTGAGAGAACGCAGAGATACAAAAACACTAATACAAGCAGAAAAGTTCCTCAGCTTGCCAGGCCACCCTATGAAGAACCGATTTGAAAACTTAGCTATGGGGCGGTTGAAAAGAAGTAGTTTTATCCACCAGGCCAAACGACTCTGCAGAGAAACCACCGATCTTCCCACAGTTGGTATCCCCCTGACAACTATTCCAGAGCGAACCCCATGGAAAGATGAACATAGACTATCGCTACAAATCCAGACAAAAGTGAGAGGAATATTTGACAAGGAAGAACAGAACAGTGTACAGCGCAGAACAGCCACTCTCAGCTTCCTTGATGACGAATACCCACAGGATCTCTGGATCCGAGTCTACACAGATGGGTCAGCACAAAATGCTGTTCGAAATGGAGGAGCGGGAGTGTACATAGAATACCCAAATAATACTAGGGACACGGCCAGAGTTCCAACAGGAAAGTACTGCCATAACTATGATGCTGAAATTGAGGCAATCAAGATAGCAACAGAGAAATTACAAAATACCAGCCATGGTACACATCCTGTGGTGATATTGACAGATGCAAAATCAGTAATAGAGGCGCTCCTGTCTGGGAAATTGCCAGTTCTAAGGACACTACTTTCTGAACTTAGCAGTCAGCATAAGGTCACCATACAGTGGATACCATCCCACTGTGGAGTACCCGGAAACGACAGAGCTGATCGATTGGCTAAGGAAGGAGCAAAAGAAGAACAACCTGATGTGCCCATTACATACCACCAAAAGAAAAGAATGATCAAATCAGTCAGAAGGCCACCAAACCTACTCAAGACGACTACCACGTTATGGACAGACCAGAACAGGTCATTATTCTGCGCCTCAGAACAGGACACAATAGATTACGCAACCACATGTATACAAAATTCAAGATTGGTGACTCAGCCATGTGCACATGTGGTTTGGCGTCGCAGTACAGCAGAGCACATACTCCAGGACTGCCCAAACTACAACATATCCAGGCGAACCTTCTGGCCTAGAGAGACAACAGTGGAAGATAAACTCTATGGACCGCTGAGTGAACTAAAAAAGACTGTTAGATTCATACAAGAGACAACATTGCAGTTATAGACATATTTCAGGCGAACGAAAGAAGAAGAAGAAATGGTTGTTTTTTTAACCCACCCATATAAAGACGTGGAATAAATGGAGCGAGCTATGTGCAAACTTCAAAGTCTCGTACGTTCTGCTTTCCCCTTCTTCTTCTTCTTCTTCTTCTTCTTCTTCTTCTTCTTCTTCTTCTTCTTCTTCTTCTTCTTCTTCTTCTTCTTCTTGTTTAACTTCTACTTCTGTTTCTTCTTCTTCTTCTTCTTCTTCTTCTTCTTCTTCTTCTTCTTCTTCTTCTTCTTCTTCTTCTTCTTCTTCTTCTTCTTCTTCTTCTTCTTTTATTCTCTTTCTATCTTTCTTTCTTTCTTTCTTTCTTTCTATCTTTCTTTCTTTCTTTCCTTCTTCTTCCTCTTCGTACTCTTTTCTTTTTCTTTCTCTTCTTCATCTGTGTCTCCACTCGACCCACTACAGCAGGCAACATTCTAAGACTCAATGCCAAATAATGATGAATGTCTTTTTCCTACCAATTCATCACTGGGAATAAACTCATTAACATAAAATGGCCGTCGCAGATTTCACGACATTTTTTTAAAAATCCCTTGCCAGTTGGAAATCTAAAAGAATATGCCGTTTCCTATGCTAAATTTTGAACATTAGAATATTAATATTGTTAGCATTCCCGTCCCGGTGGATGTGTGTGTGCACACACACACACACACACACACACACACACACACAAACACACACACACACACACACACACACACTTTACTAGTAGCCGGTGCTACGTAGTTCGTGCATTGAACTGAGTTTCTCACTGAGCGGTGTATTGCTACTCGAACAATAAACATGGGAGATTCTCTGTGGATTCTAGAAAAACTGAGATTGAAAAGTGAGTTGATGAAAGAAATAAAAAAAAGAGGCACGTGAAATACTTCGACCACGTTAAAAGACATAACACTCTTATAAAAAACCATACTGGAGGGTAAGGTTGGGGGGGGGGGGGAAGCGAGCAAGAGATAGACAACGATACACGTGTTCACAAACACAACATACAGTCAAGGAGAACTCCTGTGACTACATTAGAAGGTGATGACAGGACGAGAGGAACAAATGCATGGAAAAATGGAAGCAATGAAGAGAAAATGAGAATTGACAAAATGTTAATTGGAAGGAATGTTAGTCGAAGAAAATGTTTAATAGAAAAACTGTTTATAGAGAAAAGAACTGTTTATAGAGAAAAAAACTGTATACTCACCTCACGTACGGACCTGTGACTACGTGAGGTGAGTATACAGTTTTTTTCTCTATAAACAGTTTTTTTCTCTATAAACAGTTTTTCTATTAAACATTTTCTTCGACTACCATTCCTTTCAATTAACATTTTGTCAATTCTCATTTTCTCTTCATTGCTTCCATTTTTCCATGCATTTGTTCCTCTCGTCCTGTCATCACCTTCTAATGTAGTCACAGGAGTTCTCCTTGACTGTATGTTGTGTTTGTGAATGTGTTTGTTTGCTGATGAAGGCTAACCGCCGCAACGTTCTGTATGTGTCGTAACTCTGTTATGTAAAGCTGCACTACTTTGTGTCATTTTATATTGTTTAAACTTTCACAGCTTTACCGCAGTTCCACCAAATTTTATGCATACTTTAACGATACACGTGGGAAGATAACATCAATAGATGGACGAACAGCAATATGATAGAATGTACAGTCAGGGTGTGAGACAGAGAGCTGTTGGAGATCAATTCCACCCAACCTTCACTGTGGAGATGACACCTGATTGATTGATTGATTGATTGATCGATTGATTGATTGATTGATTGATTGATTGATTGGCTTGGGGGAGGCGGTGGGTACACGTGTGAGAATGGCTCGGGTGCAGTTATGTCGATTCCTATATTCGCTATTCACTATTTAGTGACGTATGGAAGAGACTGGAGCATCAATGGAATTTCCGTGTGTTATCCGTCCGATTTCCGAAAGTTTCCACATTATTCAACGTGCTTGCCTCCCCTTGGTTAAATCTGATGTGCTTTCTATTTATTTATTTCTCAACTTTTTTTTTTCCTGGTCCTATGTAATTGTGTTCTTGCGGCCGTTAGCAGACGTTTAGTAATGGGGGGGGGGGGGGTTTCCGGGCGGGGGGGGGCGTAAAGAATACATAATAAACTATTCACTCGATGCATGAGACTACAGATGCATTAAAAGTGTGTTTTCTGGGGCGACCTGAAACCTTGCACCATGTCAAGGTCACGTTTCGCGCCATGGAACTTTATTAGCCAATATAACGTCTTCACGGGCCAGTGGACACGCAGAAAATGTTCATTTCTAATATAATGTTGCTCGTTTTGATCAGCCAGCGTTATCAATTTGATAAATGAGGTTTAATTATATTACACGAGACAATTTTTTTAATGTGCTTAAAAATGCGTATTGTTAGTTGGTATATGTTGTGAAGGTATATGCTGGCGAACAATGTCAATACTATAGGGTGTATTTATAATGACTGTGGGGTGTTTGAAAATATTGCCTTTTATGTTGCATGAGTTCATAGAGGATGAATGCACAACTTGGAAGGGCAGTATTTAAAAAAAAAACACACACAGCCATTAAAAATACACCCTATACTTGTTCATCAACTATTTAATTACCTTCCATGTAAACGAGCCTTAGTGTGTTCCACTGTCTATACTACCGTGTGTTTGTAAATCATAAATCCGATATTCTTCTTCTCGAATCTTCTTCGTCTTCGTTCGTCGTGTTTTTTTTTTTTTTTTTTTTAAATAGGACTGTGATCGTGTATCAGTTTATAGCAGATCAGATACATGTGTGCCTTGCCGCCGACACATCCGACGTTTTTTGTACATTTGTTGCTGGAGTTAGTCTTCCCAGGCAGTTTCGTGTGACATTTCTCTGTCTTATTGTGGCGGCGTCATAGGCGCCTGTTCTATCTACTGGTGTAGTCAAAGCCACCCACCCCTTTCCCCTTCCCACCGAACAAGGCCGTATGCATGATGTTAGGCTGTCAAAGGAAGGCAGGGGCAACATATGATGCCCTAGTTCTAGGCTGACGGAATGAATCGTGGGGCCCTGGACATGGCTGTTTATTTCAGTGTATAGAGTCCACGTGCATCATGACCTGTACTTGAAGGTTTGGTAGGATAGAGTCTGCGGACTTGCGGTATTTATGAAATATAACAACCAGCAGTGTATTTCCTTTGCATTGAATAGCATAATTTGCTGTTTATTTCCAAATTAAGAGTCTTCGTAGGTGACTTCAGCATTGGTGTTCACGAATAGTTGCGCGTTTCTTGCAGAGCACAACTTTGAAAAAACACGCTGAGCACCAAACCGTTAAACATACGTAGCACCAATTTTTCCTTTCAGTTCCTGGAAGGTTGTTTTGTGGAGATGTGGTCAGTGTAGAATTGTGACCTCACTGATTCAATTTTCTGTTTGGTGAATGGCTGACGAAACATTCTTTGCCACTTGAATACCATAGGGCAGAGGTTCCCAAACCACTGGCCCGCGGGCCACTTGTGGCCCGCCAGCTGTCAGAAAGTGGCACGCGAGGCCTCAGTATTTAATATAATATATTTTAATAATTTCAAAAATGCACTCGGAGTGTGTGATAACTTACTCTGCTCGTGGTTGTTATGCTCAGATATTATCGAATGCGCCTGTTCAGTTCGCAACGAAACGTTATGAAGTTCCCATATCCCAGCTAGTTAGTTAGTTAGTCGACAGATCATCCTCATTGCACATCGAACCATTCCGTCCATAAGTGCTGGGATCCCTTCCTCAGCAAATCCCGCAGCGTGTAGCTGCTCACGACACCAATTCTATGTTGGTTTATTACTCTTCTTTGGCTTCCTACATAGTGTTCTTGTTTGGCCACACCTCTTTCAACTTGCTGTTCTCGCAGCCTGACCTGACTCCTCCTTGATGCTAACGCTCCATATACTGTTGTTGAACATGTCTTCTAGTTTCTCTAGCTCGTTGTCGGTACACATATTGATGTCGTCATATCTTATGCCATCTGGCCCTGGAGCGCTGTTTTTGATCGTCGAAGCACCGCCTTGATCTCTTTCACTGTCACTGTGTCTTCATCCGAAATGTTCTGGGCCTTGCACCTATCTGAGGTAACCTCCTTGGCAAGATTTCGGCCTCTCATGTCTGTCTGGTTGCTCTGCTCTAGATAGCGTTCGAAGAGGGCTTTGCCCTTGTTCTCATCAGTCCTCTGCCAGATGAGGTCAGCACCTTGGAAGTCAGGAAAACTCTTATTTTTGACTACCCCACTCATGCTTTTATGTAGTCGCCAGAACAGTTTCAGAGACTTGTGTATGCTTACTCTTTGACATACCTCTGCCCATCTCTCACTTTTAACCACTTTATCAGTATTTTTTGTTAATAGCTTTCTTATGTGTGCATTTATCTTTCAAAATGCATGCATGGACTAGGATGGGCAACTCTGTTCTTCTTGGCATTTTGGCATATCCTTGCAGCACTACCTAGCATATCCCAGCCTTGTCGACCAATCAGGGTGCGCAAGGCGCCATGTTATCGTATGTTGCAACTGTTTAGCAGAGTCGGTAGTATTGTGTTGAAATTAGATTCTTTTCAAATAAAAATTTGCCGTTAAAGCCTATAATCATGAGTGTGGAAAATCTAATATCAATCAATGGTAAAAAACGAAAATGTGAAGACGTTGCTTGTCGTGAATTCAGTCTTTGTTCTAATTTTGAGAAATTTTCACGAACCGCAACGATTTGTAGTTAAGCAAGATACGTTTTCTAAGAAAATTTGTCACTCTTGGTTTGGGAGAGGGATAAAGCTTGTCTGAGATTTTACTAGTTCGCGGTTTCTGGATTCGGCATTTTTGGGGCTCCACAAATTCTGATATCCTCTACCGGCTTGGTATAGGCCAGTGATTACTATTTACCCGGTTTTGTGCGCCATAAATATGCTGAAAAACTTTGAAAAACACGCTGAGCACCAAACCGTTAAACATACGTAGCCCTACTTTTTCCTTTCAGTTCCTGGAAGTTTGTCTTGTCTTTTCTGTGTACTGTTGGGAATGTATTTGCCAGAATTGTTCTGCGCAGACTTCAAGTCCTAAGAGATCAAGTCTACCCCCGAATCACAGTGAGGCTTCCGACAGAACCGGTCTATCATTGATATGATATTCTCATTGCGACAAATGCAAGAAAAATGCCGGAACAAAATCAGCCACTGTTTATTGCCTTCATCGACCTCACAAAGACATTTGATTTGGTCAGTCGTGAAGGTCTGTTCAAGGCACTAAAGAAGATTGGCTGCCCACCAACTCTTCTGTCCATTGTGGAATCGTTCCACACAGGCATGAAGGGTATAATCAAGTTTGATGGCTCAACTTCAGAAGAAGTTTGAAATCAAGAGTGGAGTTAAGCAAGGTTGTAAACTATCCCCCACCCTCTTTGGAATATACTTTTCACTTCTACTGAATATGCCTTTCGTGATCAGGATGCCGGTATGTACACACACTCACGCTCATATGGCAAATTCTACAATGCTCAGAGATTGAAGGCCAAGAACAAAATTAGGAGGGTACTAATCAGAGACTTGCTATTTGCGGATGATGCTGCAATTACGACCCACTCTGAGGAAGAATTACAACACTTACTATTTGCATTCTCCAATGCTTGTTCTGCCGGTCTCTCTGGCCGAGGGGTTACACCACTTTCTCCGTAATCCCGTTTATCACGCAGAGTCTCGTAGCGGGCGAGAACTGGGAGCGGTTCGTCCCCCGCTGGTGACTTGCGGGATAACTGAGCCGGCCGTCTCAGAAAGCAATGGCAAACTACTGAGCGTAATCTTGCCAAGAAATCAACAGACATCTGAAAGATGCTGCTGTTTACAGCGATGTCCTGTAAAAAGGATATGCGAATTTAAAAAAAAACAAAAAATGCTTCTTCTGAATTTGGTTTACCAATTAACAAAAAGAAGACACAGAAGTGCACATGGGGTACCATCAATCTTTATTGACGACGCCGAACTGGAGATAGTAGACTATTTTACATATCTAGGATCAGAGGTAAATAGCAAATTATCCCTAGATCAGGAAATCAACATCAGGATTGGTAAGGCAGCAACAACAATGTACATGTTAGCAAAACGAGTCTAGAAGAACAGGAAGCTTACTGCCAAAACAAAAGTCCTCGTCTACCAAGCCTGTGTCCTTAGTACTCTTCTTTAAGGCAGTGAAACCTGGACAACTTACTCACACCAAGAGAAACGTTTAAACAGCTTTCATATGCGGTGTCTGCGAAGAATACTTGGTATTAAGTGGCAAGACAAAATCACAAATACTGAAGTTTTGGAAAGATCAGGATGTGTGACGGTTGTTCCATGCTCAGTCTTAGTAGACTTAGATGGATAGGACACATTAGGAGGATGGATGATGGTAGAATACATCTTTTTTGGTGAATTACAGATGGGTAAGAGATCTCAGGGTCGGCCTCTACTACGATACAAAGATGTGTGTAAGCGGGACATGATTGATGCAGGCATTGATAATGCATATTGGGAGCAAGTCGCCGCTGAACGTGTTGCATGGAGGGCAACTATCAGAAATGGAATAAAGACACAGGAATAAATGATTGCAGATAAAACACACACAGAGCGTGAGAGACGTAAGATGGTGCATGATGGTGGAAATGACCATGTTTTCACATGCATCCACTGTGGACAAACATTTACAGCACGAATTTGCCTTATCAGCCACACTCGCCACCGCCATGGGTCGTAGTTATTAAGCCTTTTGAAGCACAATGTACCAAACTATCGTCTGTCAAGACGGAAAGGTGCCAATGAGATATGTTGAAGAAACACTGAATGAGCGTCTATAAAACTAGCGAAAATCTCAAGACCAGTTAAGAAGACAATATTGGAGGCAAGCACTGATGGAGAACAATTCACACAAACAGATTATTACCTATATGATGGCAAGTCATTTATCATGGTTGGCTACATCTTGAGAAGTCACTGACTGAAGGTCCTTGTCACAGCCGGAAAGACTGAGAATAATAGAAGCAGAGGTCGACATGGTAAGGCAGGGCAGCGAGGCACGGAAAATGATCAACGGTCGAAATCATCAAAGGTATAGAGAAAAAATGGCTGTGAAGGAACATTATCACCGGCATGGCACATGCTATGGATGTCTTTCAAATGCAGAGAATTTTCATAACAAATGAACCCTTGAGGTCACACAACTATCTTGGCCGAAGCTCCCCTATATGTGCACTAACATTTGATAGAAATATGTGTACTCTAGAGGGAAGCCGCTCTGCAGACATTTACTGGCCTCCAGCATTTCGATGAAGATTTACAACTAGATTGGCTACTACAGTACATATCACTCACAGGCTGGTTCTACGACTCCTTGGATCCACTGTCTCGGTAATCCTCTGCCAGATTGATTTAAGACACACCAGGGACCCTGTATATCCATCAGAGTTGCATAAATGGAAATTGGGAGCTTGATATATTTTCAGAACAGTTGAGCACACGTTGCGACCAGAATGTATATATAAATGTATTTTATTACTTCCTGGAGTTTGTTTTCACTCGCTTATGCAGTGACCACTGTAACGGTTAATTCCTTAGAGAGCAATTATGTTAACAACCTAGTTGAGAATGTATATTATTTTTTTTTAAATCTGAGTGCGCAATTGTTACCTCGAAATACTCTGATATGTAAGACTGCATTCATTTTCTTTGTCTTTACGCTGATTCTCTTACTTTCTGCCTCTCTCTCTCTCTCTCTCTCTCTCTCTCTCTCTCTCTCTCTCTCTCTCTCTCTCTCTCTCTCTCTCTCTCTCTCTCTCTCTCTCTCTCTCTCTCTCTCTCTCTCTCTCTCTCTCTCATTTGTCTAAATAATCTTCAAATTTAGTCCGAAACAAGCGGATTAATCGAAACGACAAAGTGCGGGTTCGGTGTTCCAATGCTCCCTTTACCAAATGTCTTATTTTATGCTTATAACTGTTTAATACTCACCTTTATTATGCTAATGGATCAGCATTTCAAACATACGACAGACAGTTCTTATACAACGCGATAGCTGAGTTCATGACATCCTTGCTTTCAGCAAATTCGTGTTATAGGAAACAGAGACAATGGAACAGAGTACACATACTCTTCACAAGTAACACATATACAGGAACAAATCTAAAGACGATATCTCTACAGTTAAAATTTCAGAAGTAAATATGACAGCATAAGCCAGAATTGTCCTTGTATGTGTCATTTGTTATCAAAGTCGACGTCACTGCATATTGGATTTTCCTGTACATTTGCAAGAGAAGAGTCGAAGGATGTTCGTCAACACATAAAACATCACGTGAACATAACAATATTAACAGAAAAGGTTTAGTAACAATAAATATATTGTAATAGTTCATATTCGGCCCCTGCTCCCGTTCCCGTTCCAAAAAAAGACGACCCGGCCCGAACTTACCAAGATATCACGAAAACGCAATAAATGCTGAGATGACTGTATAGATGTCGAAGAGAAGTAAAAAAAATGAGTTAGAAAATTTTCATTTATTTAAAATAGATGCATTATTTATATGAAAACTTTGAAAATGACTTAAAGATTTTATCATTATATATTATAACGCAGCAGAAGAAAAAGAAGGAGGAGGAGGAGGAGGGGAGGAGGAGGGGAAGGAGGAGGGAGGAGGAGGAAGGAGGAGGGGAGGAGGAGGGGAGGAAGAGGGAGGAGGAGAGGAGGGGAGGAGAAGAGGAGGAGGAGAGGAGGGGATGAGGAGAGGGAGGAGGAGGAGGAGGGAGGAGGAGGAGGAGGGGAGGAGGAGAGGAGGAGGAGGGAGGAGGAGGGAGGAGGAGGGAGGAGGAGGGAGGAGAGGGAGGAGGAGGAGGAGAAGTGGAGGAGGAGAGGAGGAGGAGAGGAGGGAGGATGAGGAGGAGGAGGGGGATGGGAGGAGGAGGATTATAACGTATATGCCTGTAGATAACTGTAGCGAAAAGGTCCACCTATTTGAGAAATATGCAACAATTTTACATATATAGCAATGCTATTATAAGTTATGTCCCTCTCGCTATATATACATTATAATGTAAATTAAAATATTAAATAATATTAAGTAAATAACTGTTTTTACACTAACAATCTATGACAGTTGGCAGCACGGGAATGAGAGGAAGACGTGTAGAAAATTTCATCTCAATCGGATGGACCGTTCGCGAACGCATAAAGGACATACATACAGGCATTCTATTTTATATAGATATAGATAATACGTTACCGTTTATACTTTCTGGCTAGTAGAGGGCGGTGCTTATCTTGTTAATCATTGCGTGTACAGGGTGTAGATTTCTAGTTGCCTCGAGATATTTAAAAAAATGAAAAACAAGTTAGTTGCAAATCGGTTACAGGACGTCGCTGTCAAACCAAGCATTTTTGGTTATCTGTGATTTATTGGCAAGTTAACATTTAGTATTTTGCCGTTGCTTTCTGAACGATAAGCACTCATACCTGTTTGAAACCAGAAAAAGGCGGTCTACTTGCATATTGCCCGCAGCTGTTTCGAACGCGGTATGCGGGATTACGAAATGCGTCCCTGACACTTTCGCCACAGCGCCGGCTGTGATACTGAGATAATAAGCCGTGAATATCCAACACACTACATGGATATGGGATGGGGTTGTGGTGTGGGGCAGCTAACTGAGATAGTAAGCCGTGAATATCCAACACACGACATGGATAGGGACGGAGGTTGTTGTGTGGGGCAGCTAACTGAGATAGTATGTCGTAAATATCCAGCACACGACACGGATTGGGACGGAGGTTGTTGTGTGGGGCAGCTAACTGAGATAGTATGTCGTAAATATCCAGCACACGACACGGATTGGGACGGAGGTTGTTGTGTGGGGCAGCTTAAAAAAGTATATGCCGTAGAAAATCCAGTACACGAAAAGGGGGGGCAGCAAATTTGATGAAATATGCAACCACGATTGGACATTGTTGTAGCAATGAGTTTAAAATTTTAAAATATCCCCACGCACGATTACATTATAATGTGGGGAGTAAAAATATTAAATATATTAAGAAATTTGGGACTTTTTTGGCACTAACAATAGTATAAATTGGCAGCCCCGGGAAATTGAGAGGAAGGTTGTTGTGGGGGCATCTAACGGATAGTTGCGAAATAAAGCACAGACACAGGGCATTGTTTTTCAAAATAGATATAGTCGTAACTATCCAGCACACGACACGGATTGGGACGGAGGTTGTTGTGTGGGGCAGCTAACGCTATCAAATCAAATACCCCAGATAGCTAGATATGATCATAGGCTGTAAAGAGGTGCTAAAAACTCCCACCTCCGTTGCTAGAAGAGGTAAATAGTATATAAATCGATGGATGTCAATAGAAAACCAATATTTTAAATCCCTGGAGTATTGTTTTAATATACCTAAATAGCTTGTCCAAATGGCATAAAATGGATAAAAACACACACCTGATCCGTACTGGTGACAGTGTGTGATTGTGAACCATGCTTGTTCATGCTTATCAGCACGACCTATAATGATGATGATTATAGTGAATATGGTAGTAGTTATGGTGGTGGCGGTAATGACAATGGTGTTAGTTGTCGGGTGATAATAATGTTATAAGTCCTTGTGGCGGTGGTGATCGTGGTGATGGTAATGAATGTGGTGGTAGTTGTGGTGGTGATAATGATGGAGTAAGTTCTTGTGGCGGTGGTGGTAGGTTGTGGTAATGGCTCTGGTGATATTTGTGGTGGTGATAATGATATTGTAATTTCTTGCGGCGGTGATAATCGTGGTGGTGGAGATGACGATATTGATAACGATGATGATAATGGTGATACTTGTAAAAATAAGCGTTTACAATGAATTGTCAGCCAAGTCAAAAACTGATTGCACATTCAATGAATAATAAGAACGAAAATAGAAATACCTTATATGTGTTAACACCATGCACCTGAAACACATTAGCCACAATCAATATGTTGCTCGATTTAATGCTTGGCATAGTTTGCTGCATCATGTATATTATATGAAGTGAATACATTAATAATACTTTAGCTGAAATACTAAGTGCATAGTCATTGCTATCGTACTCCACATTCGAAGAATATCAACGATATATAACTCTGCAGTATGCACCGCCGAGAGTGGGCGAATTATGCCAGGCAAGACATCGTAATATATATTGTTTATGGCGTCTTGGTTTCAGCATTAAAACATGTTAAACAGTGAAAGTCTTTCTCTTTGTCAGAAGCCAGATGTCCTCCTGCTTCTGTTACTGGTATGTGTAAGGTATCTACTACATCTTGAATTCGTCTGTATTTTGGTCTTCACCTTCCTGGCCTCCCCAGTACACTTCCCTCCATAATTATCTTCTCTAGACTTTCATGTTTTATTTTTTTATTGTGCATATCCATTTTACAGAACATAACTGTCAATATCAGCATTTGATTGCTGTTGTTGATGTCTTGGCAAGTTTACGTTCAGTAGTTTGCCATTGCTTTCTGAACGACCGGCTCCCGTACCATTTCGTTAAAACCCAGCGCAGCGCGGTCTGCTGCCAAAACGCGCGCAGCTGTGTTTCGAACGCGGGTCAGTGGGCTTACGAATCGCGTCAGTAATCTCTTAGCCACGAAGACGGCTTCATGTTTTTACTTGTCCAAAATATTAAATTATCCTCACTTGTTAGTCTTAATAATCTACTTTAATATTGGGTTCTTGTCGGATGGATCTGTTTGTTCTCCATTCCACCCAATGAGTTGTTACCATTCTTGTATAACACTTATATTCAAAGACGAATATGTTCTTTTCAGTTGATTTGTTAAACATCCTAGTTTGGCATCCATCAAAGAATATAAAGAAATATATTTCCGTTAAATGTCATCCTCTTAATTTTAGAAGATTGTACCGCTGATGTTCAGATTGAGCTCTATCATCCAATTTTTAATGAACTGGAATTTATTTATTTATTTATTTATTTTTTTAAATTTAACTGTTAGTAATTTAACTATTTTAAGAAGATTACAATACGGTGTGAGTATATTGCATTATATTTAACAACTATTGTCAGACGACTGCTTTATTCCTAAAACAATAATAAATATATCGAGTATGTTCCAATTTTCTCTAAGAGCAGTGGTTCTCAACCGGTGGAATTTTAGGGTTTCGGGGGAGGGTGGGGGTGAATGAAGATTCTTTCAAGATAGCATTAATACAAGAACCGATTACTTGATATTGTTTTTCCCTCCATACTTTACGGTTCTGTACGTCTCGCCCTTCTGAATTTCATATAACGTGAGTAGACCCGCAAATCACGTTTTATGTAGACGCCTAGACTTGTTCTAGTATGTGGTATTACATTTACCTTCCATTTTTATGTGTATTTGTAGAAGGGGGGGGAGAGGAGAGAGAATTTATAGGGAGGAAATAATAAAAGGAGGGAGGAGGGTGACGTTCTGAGCATATGGTGAAAGGGGTTCATTGGCCAAAAATGGTTGAGAACCATTGTCTTAGAGCACAAGATCACTGAAATTCCTGGAAGATCATGACAGAATTGGAAACCTTTAAGGAACCGCTATTTGTAGATACTGTATACCTGCGGTTTGAGCAATATGCAATGGAGAGCCGAATCTCGGGCTGAAAGTTTCTCTGCTGAAGGGCAACGTAATGGGTTCCTTTCATGCACCGGTCAGTTTTGACTTACACGCTGACTTCTCATTCAGAAAGCAATGGCAACCTACTGAACGTAAAATTGCCCAGTAAATCACGAACGGCCAGTCAAGGCTGGGGTTGATTACAACTTCCTGTAAAGAGCATGTAATATTTATTTAATGTCATCTATTTGTAGAGTAATAGTAAAGGGACATTTTACCCGCACCAAGACGCAATGAACATATGGAGCTAGGTTCTAATGTGTAATAGACTCGGTGTCAAGGTTTTAATCATGCGGTGTTATATGATCAGTATCGTGCCGAGCGCCTTTACTTCTCAAAGCATTTCCTGATACCTATTTTAGACTGGGTTAACTGGGAGCCCATGTCAATTTTTAAAACTCGCCTCGATGTTGATTCGAACCCATGACCAGCATGTCGGCAGGCGAGCGTTCAGCCACTACTGTAATATGGCTTCCATTGTCATCTATAGCATGGTTTCACTTTGCTGTTTCAGGTTTCGTGGAATAAAGTTGGCCGCGAGCATTTCTTGAGTATAGGAACTGACATCTGGGTACAAGATGCCAACCTGGACATCGCACATTACACGTGGCCAGCAGGGGTCAGTGAATGGAACCTTGTTTTCAGAGAGGCCAGGTTCGAAGACAGTGGCCTTTATGACTGCCAGATAATATCAACAGAAAAGCTGACATTCAGAGTGCGACTAACTGTTTCAGGTAAGTTAATGTTGTCCGTAGAACATGAGTATTGCTAACTGGCAAATCGTTGCTGCTCTTGTATATTTTGTTATCATTTACTATTTAATTATATCGAAGGCTTAAATTTACTAATACTGTTTAAGTGTAATAACAATATAGGAGTAAACCACTAAAGTAGTAGTAGTAGTGCATCGAAAGTAGTAGTAGTAGTAGTAGTAGTAGTAGTAGTAGTAGTAGTAGTAGTAGTAGTAGTAGTAGTAGTAGTAGTAGTAGTAGTAGTAGTAGTAGTAGTAGTAGTAGTAGTAGTAGAAGCAGCAGCAGCAGCAGTAGTAGTAGTAGTTAGTAGTAGTAGTAGTAGTAGTAGTAGTAGTAGCAGCAGCAGCAGCAGCAGCAGCAGCAGCAGCAGCAGCAACAGCAGAAGACAACGACGATGAAGAAGAAGAATGGGAGGAGAAGACTAGGGTGAAGGAAGATTACGACGAGGACAACTACGATGACAAGGCGTAGGCGAATGATAATACTTCAACACAAAAGTAGAACATAAATATTTAATTGTAGCATTAGTATGCAGTAAAATAATTAAAATAAAAATATAGCATTACGGTATTACAATGTTATCAATCGGCGTGATATTTACTCGTACAATCTTTAACTCACATAGCGAGACGACAGGCGTCAGACCTTCGTCCGACCGCGTTCAGGACATTACCAGCGTAGCTATCTAACAGTTACGCTAACGCTCCCGCATGATAAGTACTTAAGCGTACCATTAATTCTTTTTTTTTTCTACTTCTTTTCTTCTTCTGTTTCTTATTATTATTATTATTATTATTATTATTATTATTATTATTATTATTATTATTATTATTATGTCATTCGCGGCTAAAGAATTTTAGTCTCCGAGTCAACTCAAACCAAAGTCTCCTGTCTTTTGCAAACTCATGTAGCACCTTTCATGTCCTCCCCATGTCACTCATCGGTCTCTAATTCTTTTTCTGTGGTTTAGGTCTCCCTATATTTCTTTTGCCGTGTGAATTCTATAGAAAGTGCTTTCTAGATTAACAAGTTCTCTTAACTTGTCCTATCCAGCACCCAAGTCGTTTCGTCACGTTTTGATTCGCTTAAATGTGTTTGGTTCTCTTCATTAGCACTACATTAATTATTGTTCAGCTCTTTTCTGCTCTGGCAGCAGTTAATGAATGCGTGTAGTTTACTGTAATTAATTTAGTCGGTATACATGTTTCTGATCAATACAGCAGCACTGGTTTGACCTTTCAGTTAAATACAAGTTGGGGATTAGACAATTTCTTTTGACTTCCACAAATTTCCTAGTGCTTTGAAATCTCTCTCCTTTTGTATTTTTATTTTAATATCTCTCTTTCTTTTCCCTTATCTTCATCTACAATGTACACATTATTCTCACACATACGGGATTGCCTCCACTACCTGAGACCCTAGGCAGAACACACAATCATCTCCTATCTGTTTGTATTGGACAAGAGATGATATGAACAATCTGTATGAATATTCCATGGAACGTGGAATCATAACGAGTGCATCACTTTTTACTTCAGCAAACAAAGAATTTGAGCCGGGAGGTTTTATGCTGAAGCTGTTGACTTTTCTCACTCACTGACGAATGTTAGACAGTGAACTTCATTTCTTGTTAAACAAACACGCAAATTATGAAATGATCATGAAAGATGTGTTTGAATAATACATGCGCGCTCAATCAAATTGCGTTGGCAAAAATTCTTCGTGTTACGGTTGACTCTGTAGTGACCTTGCAGTTTGCTTTTGGTTTGTTTTCTCTGCATTATTCATCTTGCCGCTGCATTGAGCTACTGCATTATTGAGTTTGCCTCTAAACATGCACAGTTTACTTGATGGGCGGCTTCATTATCTTGGTTTTCATGTGTCTGTGTTCAGTGATGCCTTTATTTGTAAGAATTGTTTCCATTTGCATGTCTACACTGTACATTGTACTGATTAACTCTACGCAGACTTCAGTCACCCGTTCGCTCTGCATTCCTGTAATGCTATAATTAAAATAAAGCGAAGGACTTTTTCCCCACACCTTGGTGCATATTGAGTAAACGGTCCTATAGTGCATTTACATTTGGTTGCCTCCGTATAAAAATCCATATCTCAGTAACTAACTGAGGGAAAATGATGCGATTTAGCATATAACCTTATCATTATGTCCACAAAACAAAATAATGTCAGTTCTGGAGATTGTACAGCAGATTTCAAAGTTTGTTTATATGCGGTATATAATTAACGGGTCGGGGATTAAGTCTATAATTTTAAATGTATTACACCTTCAGCCAGAAAATCAGCGTTCAATGTTGAATATTCTCCGTGGTTCACGGGATTGACCTTATAGCAAGAACCCCGCGCTGTTTAAACTGGGAGTGTTCAGAGGTGTCGTCAATGTGGGTTCTTTCATGAAACCTGATTATTATTATTTTTTTTTAATCTTACAACTTATCGCTAACATAGGAATGTGTGACTATTGTTCAGTGGGACTAAATGTGAAATTTTGTACACTTCAAAGCATCGCTATGAAGTTGTACACATATTTTTGTCAAGAAGCTGATCGCAGGAAACTGTTTCATACTATTATAAAATAAAAAATTTGGTTGCATGTCCTTCAAAGGACGTAGCACTCAATCCGAGCATTTTTGCTGTTCATGAATCCTGGGCAAATTTTACGTTCAGTAGTTTGCCATTGCTTTCTGAACGACCGGCACCTATACCTTTTTCGAAAAACCAGCACCGCTGTGTTTCGAACCCGGGTATACGGGCTCACAAACCGCGTTCGCAAGACCTTAGCCACGGCGACCAGGCCGTACTATTTTACTATTACTATTCTATTATACTATTGCACTATTATACTATTACTATTCGTACTATTCATACTATTACAAATTCCGAAAAAAGAACAGTGCATGCATTGGGTTTGAGCAAACGGTCATTTCGTCGATGGGTGCAAGAATCTGGAATTAAACCACCACGCAATAACCAAACGGTAGGTAGAAAGGCTATTGTAGATAGCTTTGACAAGGATGTCATAAGGCGAGCTATTATAAAAATGCTGGATGCCAAAGAAACAGTGACTGTAAGAAAACTTAGGGTTTGGTTGAGAAAGAACAATAACATAGAGCTATCCAAAACAACTTTGTGGAAAATTATAAGGACATTAGGCTTCACTTTAGAAAGTACAAGGGAGGTAGAAATATCCTTTGCGAGCAACCGCATTTAGGAGCCACGAGAAGCAGATACCTACGTGAAATAAGGGAAATGCGCAAAGAAAATTATGGCATAGTGTATTTGGATGAAACGTGGATCAATGCGCACCACACAAGTGATAAAAAATGGCAATCAGTGGATGGAAAGATAAAGCGATATATGCCCAGTAGTATAGGACAGAATTTAGGTCATGGGCCATGCTGGTAATACGCATAATGGCTTACTACAGAATGCTGGACTCGTGTTCGTATCAAACCATACAGATAATAGGGATCATCATAATAAGATGAATGGTAATGTATTTAGAGATTGGCTCGAGAATACATTGCTTCCATCCCTAGATAGACCGTCGTGTCCAATTATGGACAATGCATGATATCAATGTTGTTGTCCAAGAAGACAAAATATCTAGCATCGAGCACAAAGGGAGCAATAAAGATATGGCTCCGAAGGGAAAACATACTATTTCCAGAAACGTATTTCTAGCTAGAATTGTTGTCCCTTGTAAAACAGACGCCAGAAAACAAGAAATATCAAATCGACAAGTTGATAGAAGAGCGTCGTCATGGGTGCTTGAGACTTCCGCCGTACAATTCTCATTTTAACCCTATATAACTTGTGTGGGCCTAAAATTAAGGGACAGGTGACAGCTGACAATACTATATTCAAATTGTCTGACGTCAAAATACTAACCCAGTTCGCGCTATTAAATATTGATAATTATTAGTTGAAAAAATTGAGGACCATGTGTAGAAAGAGGAAGATGACTATTGGAGAAAGGATGGATTGAATGTTATGCAACCGAGAGCAGTGATCAACCTACTGGAATCGTGCGACACAGATTAAGGTCTGGGCAGATTGCAGACATTAATCCACATGCACACCTACTTGGATATTTTTGCTCCAACAATTCAGACGAAGAATTACAGGCTCTTAACATGACAGCATCGACACAAACAATACAACTTGTCAATAGCAACAGTGTGTATTCCACAGTGATGAATTTTCAATTCCATAAGCCCTCAACGGTGACAAACAACTGGCATTAAAACAAAAGCTCTAGACGCATTGAATACCAACCGAAGAGTAATATTGTGGTGGAAACTGACATATTGAGGCATAACAAAAAACGTGAGAAGAAACACGTTGTCGAATGAGGGGACAACACACGAACATTCTATAAACTTGAATGAAAAGAGGACCAACATCTTGACCGTTACGAAGGAAGCCCACTTACAGAGACATTCACAGCTATATTCGTCGTGCAAAACAGGTAATCATGTTCTGTCTCAGCAGAGTAGACATTGCACCCACTCCCATACGAATCCGGATACGCCTTGTGTCGTCATCTGAATTGGCGGGGCATTCATTACTGTAAAACAAGGTTGTTAGCGAGAAATCACTAGCTTTTCACCAAAACATCAAAGAAATGTCGCCGCTTTCCATGATTTAAGTTGCTTTCGCACCTAGCAAAGACATATTCCTTGGGTGGGGGGTAAATATAAGACGGCAGGAAAAATTTCATAACGATTCAACAGACAGTTTTCAAAATAATTGATCGTGAATGACGGCATTCATTTCTGGAAAGACTATAGCTCTATTTTATAGACCAATAGGAGCAAGATACATGATCTGGTCAATACCACGCCGGCCACCTTTTTTTCCAGAACATTTACCCATTCTATGCAAGGTCAACGTGGGAGTCCTGGTCAATTGTTAAGAATTCCAGCAGTGATGCTATTTTTTTGGTTGTTTTTTTTTTTTGTTCGCAAATCCTTTACAGGACATCGCAGTCAACATCAGCATCTTTCAGCTGACTGTTGATTTCTTGGCAAGATTACGCTCAGTTGTTTGCCATTGCTTTCTGAGAGACCGGATTACATACCCCGTAAGTTACCGACGCGGAGAGAATCGCTACCAATTCTTGCGCACGTCACGTTACTTACGAGAGTATACGGGATTATGGAGAAAGTCGTGTAACACCTAGACCAGGGAGACCGGCAGTGATGCTCTAGTGACCTCAAATACGAACAGATCTGGTCATATACAGACACAATACATATTCATCATCATCATCATCATCATCATTGGCAGATCTTTTGCACAACGTTACTTTCATCAAGCACTTGGAATGGTTTGGGTTTGGTTTCTGATAGGAAATCATGTACAAACAGCACATAATACATCACTAGCATGCACATGAGTGTAAGCAAATCGAGGAGAGAAGGGAAAAACAGAGAAGTAAGACAAGGAAATGAAGAGATGTGTAATTAAACATAGACATTCCAATCTATGCACATCTGAAATAACTAAAACGAAAGGACGAGCGAGGATGGAGACGGGACAATCCTATAAATGTTAAAACAACGATGTTAAATACAGTCTGTCCATTGCCACCGTTTTTAATGTTGCCGAACTGGCATGGCACAGGTCCATTATAAACAGAATTTGGCACGTCTGCTCGCTGGAAGGAATAATGTCGGTCCTGGAGTGACGAGCCATCAAACAGGAGAGTTCTCAAGTACATGCCCGCACGCTGGGTGGCATCTTGGAGTGAGCAACAACTTTGCATAGATCACATACATGCCTGCCAAAATCTTTCTCCGATGTGTCAAATATTGATCGGCCCACACAGCAGTTGAGGTAAAAAGTACAGATTAGACCACATACTAGACAATATAACAATTGAAACTATAGCAGTAGAGATAAAACGTAGAGATTAGACCACACACTAGACGATATAACAATT
>JACEFZ010002810.1:0-25000 GCA_014155875.1 Cepaea nemoralis | reverse complement strand
GCTCATCATGAAGATAATAATGTAGTTGTGAGAATAACATAAAGGCTTGGAACGGAAAGAGGATGCTAGGCCATCTTAGCGAGAAACAGGGGATGCTAGTGCCCTTGCACTCGACTTGTCAACAGTTCTGAGCTGACTATGCGCTGATATATGTTTCGTAGATTAGCTTTCTTTGTTTCTGTAGTTGAGCATTAGCGAACCAGCACGCTGTTGTAGATGTTTGGGATCTGTTACCTGTGTAGACTCTGGCTGGCGCTAGTTTTAAATCTAGACTGTGCAGTTACGTAGATAAATAAATAATATACCTCAACACAAGCAGGCTCTGTGGCGAAGGCGATATGAATGCAATTCATAATCCCGCATACCGCGTTCGTAGAAGCAGACCTTCTTACGTTGGCATTTTCATGCAATGGTATGAGTGCAGATGATTAAGAAAGTAATGGCAAACTACTGAATGTAAACTTGCCAAGAATTTACAAACACCAAAAAATGCCGGGGTTGACTACGAGGTTCCGTAAAGGATATGCAAGATAAAACTCAAACACTCAATATGTTGTAAAAGACGAAGGCACTTGCTATCTTAGAGAAACTGTAGACGCTAAGAGAAATGGGGCTTGCTTAAAGGAAGATCTCGTCTAGAATCGTAGCTGCATCTGCTGCTAGACATAGTTGTTTGTTATACTGTCCAGAAAGTAAATCAACTACAGATGGAACGCTGGGAGGTACAATAGATACACTGAGCTATTGTATCTTAAATCTGCTATTCTGTCATCTGAAGGTTTATGCTTTGATATATGTACACAGACACACATAGATCAAAGATCACTATCACAGATACCACCATGACTTAACATCACTTTCCCTTCTTATACCATGCCGTGAGACTTTAGTGATCATGTCTATCCACAGCCCTCTGTCTCGCGTTGTGTCAATCTTTTCTGATACTGATATTCCCCCATGCCATGATATCAAACTGTCCAGCATTTATCTTCTGGTCTCCACTTGTCTGTCTTCTCTTCCAGTATTCTCGTTGTGATATCATATTACAGCCTTCCCATTCTCATGACAAGCCTAAAAATGTGCACTGTCTTCTTATGATGCCAGTAACCAATTCCACTTGTGGGTTGATTTCTTTCAAGATATCTTCATTACGCTTCCTATCCGTCCACGGTATTTTCATCATTCTTATATAAAGCCACATTTCCGTAGCCTTCACATAAATCCTAACTTGTCTGCTAATTGCCGATGATTCGCTTTCATACATGAGGATTGGCTCTATATAGCTACTAAGAACGTTTTCCCATCTCGATTGGCACAGATACATTGCAGAGAATGTTCTTCATCTTGTGAAATGCTGGCTGCATTTAATTTCCTTAACACGTCTTCCTTCTGCTGTTATTAAGATACTCAAATGATTAAATACATTGACTTGTAGATTTCTCCCAGTTCACTTTGACGCTTGGACTTTCACTATCTTCTCACGGTAGGCGCGTTATCAAAGTTGACAGCGAAATGTGCTGGTAATGTCATGAGTACGACGAGAAGCGGGTTCGACACCTAGTCTCTTCGCTTGTTAAAGTGAGGGAAACATTTGCCAACTATTCCTCCGTACCCTCAGGCCTACAACATGTGATGGCGCTATATCAACACAATGATATTTGCCATGTCACAATTTTTATTTTATTTTCAAAGGCCTAGCACTTCACATCCAAAGGAATACATGACCCATTTGCTTTAGCGTTATACGACTTCTTCCACCACCCTAGGGTATAAGAGGGGCGACAAACTACACGAAACCTTCTGATCCCACAAGAATTAGAATTCATGTCTTCTTTAGTTTCATTTCAATCTCTGAACATAATTGTCGCCGTCTGTGTCACGAGCCAGTTCTGTGACTGTTTATGCTGTTTCTTTCTCTAGACCTCCTACAATAAAAAATTAAAAAAAAACAAGAATTGCCATGCATTCGTTTGTCTTCTCCACGGAAAGAGGAGAATCAGAAGTGCAGCTGAGCAAATCCTGTCAGTTCAGGCTAACATCACGAAGTCAGTGTAGGGTGAATAGCTGCGGTATGTGGTATTTTTGTTTCTTCTATGGTAATGGATACATTACAGAGACATTTAATACAGCAATGATGGGAAAGAAGATAGAAAAGTCAACGGGCATGAAATTACTTGATTGACACTGTGCATCTTGACAGACGATATCACAACGATTGGGCTGAATTTAAAGACCACGTGTTGCCCATCTCTTGGCCTACTTAGTTTACTCCAGAGGAAAAGCAACACCAAAACGTCTGGAACTAGATAAGTTGCAATAGATGCCGGATCAGCAGCCTAACCTTTCGCCTCATGGAGCTTCCATCCTTGACCAGTTGCCGACCAAGGCTTAGGGTCTGGTCTGCTCTGCCATTATAGTTAGTCTTTATGTTACATTTCCTCGCACTAGGGTAAAGCGTGTACCCTCCCAATTTCGGTCCTCGGCCCAAAGCCGTTGATACATTTAGTACAATGTGGAAGGTCGGGTTTGGTGAGCGCCGCCCAATATTAGGCGCTAACAGAAAGCAGGTAGTATCGTCTACCGTCTTACGATAGCTAAGGCATGACTTACATCTAATGCTACATTTATATCAGTGGTTCTCAACCGGTGGGGAATTCCCCTCGAGACTTTTAGGGTTTCGGGGGCGGGGGAATTAAGATTACTTCAAGATCGCGATAATACAAGAACCGATTACTTGATATTGTTTTCCCCTCCATACTTTACACTTTTGTACGTCTCGCACTTCCGAAATTCGTTTCATAACTTAAGTAGACCAGCAAATCACTTTTCACGTAGCCGTCTAGACTAGTTCTGGTATGTGTTATCAAATTTAGCTTTCATTTTTATGTATACTGTGTAGGTATAGAAAAAAAAGAGGGGGGGGGGGAATATATAGGGAGGAAATACCAACATTTGGGGCGATGACATTATGAACATATGGTGAAGGGCTGCATGGGCCAAAAAAAAAAAAAAAGGCTGAGAACCACTGCTTTATATTATTTATACAGTTTATATACTTGTTCTCTATCAAGCAACTAACGACGTGTAGTTTTCTGTTGCTCCACATATGACATATTGTTATTATTTCCTAACTTTTCCTGCTTTCTTAAGTCAGAACTATTGCCTCATTAACCCAAACTAAAATGTTACTTTAAATCCATCTACTCTATTGTGTACAATACTTTTTATGTATTTAGAAACACACTTTTATTAATTTAAAGTACAACTGGATTATGGAGCCACGGTGGCGCAGTGGCTAGCGCATCAGCCTTTGAGCACGGGCGTCATTTATTCGAATCCCCAAATAGGCGAATTAAAAAAAAAATACCTGGGTTCCCAGGTCAACCCTGCATAAAAATGGACCAGGAAATGTTATGGGAAGGACAGGCGGCTGAGATGTTAGTTAGTTAGTCGCGGTTCCGACTTCACGGCAACGGGCCGTCCCCAGTTTGCTCCATTCCTGTGCCAGTGAATATCACACAAAATGCTTCCTCACTGCGCGATGTGGAAAGTGGAACAGACAGGAGTATCGGCAAACCAACAGCCCACACAGGTATACTATGCATAGATAGTCTATGTTTATCTTTCCATGGTGTTCGCTCTGGAATAATTTTCAGCGGGATACCGACTGTGGGCAAATCGGTGGTTTCTCTGCAGAGTCGTTTGGCCTGGTGGGTAAAACTGCTTCTTTTCAACCGCCCCATAACTAAGTTTTTAAATCGGTTCTTCATAGGGTGCCTTGGCAAGCTGAAGAACTTTTCTGCTTGTATTAGTGTTTTCGTATCTCTGCGCTCTCTCAGTGCTTGTGTCCTCCCCCACTTCTCCATCTCCACTATAGGGGTTGATAGCATCCCTCCAGTGGATGACTCTAAGTGCTTGATTTTGCACCTTGTCCAGCTCTTGTAGTGTGGTATTTGATGCTAAACACCACGCAGTTGATCCGTAATCCAGGTGTGGTCGGATGCTCTGTTGATAAACTTTGCTAAGTATTTTTTTCACTAGCTTCCCATGTGGTTCCATTTAGTTTTCTCGGGATGTCTATTTTCCTTCTGGCTTTTGCTACTGCTTTGTTGATGTGCTTTCTCCATGTCAGCCTGGCATTAGATGTTACTCCAAGGTAAGTTGGTTCTTTATCTTCTCTTAGGGGTATTTCATTTAACTGTATGATCTCTGCCTTTTGTTTTGGTGAGAGGGTAAATAGAGAGGTACTGCACTTGTCAGTGTTTACGCTGACACACCATCTATTTGCCCATGCAATAAATGCATCTACAGCTCTTTGTAACGATCTGGTGGCCAATGATGCGTGTTCATTTGTGCTCCATAGAATCAGGTCATCAGCGTACATTGCCGCTTTAATTCTATGCGGTAGATTAACAGCAAGTTCATTGATGAAGATTAGAAAAAGTGTGGGGGTCAAGACTCCGCCCTGGGGAACGACGCAGTAGTACTTTCTTGCTCTTGAGTCCGTCTGTCTGTACTCGGGCTCTTCTGTTGTGCAAGTATGTTTTCACCCATCTGTACATTCTTCCATTAACTTTATAGTTTCTCAGTTTCTTCATGAGGCCTTCTTTCCAGACTTTGTCAAAGGCTTTCTTCAGATCTATCCATGCAGCAAGCACCAGCTTCTTCTCTTGGAATGCATCCTCAATTTCTTGAGAGAGGTAGGTTGTCTGATCTTCCGTAGAGTAGCACTGACTAAAGCCAGCCTGCTGTGGCACTAATTGCTCTGTAGCTGGAGGCAATGGAACTATCTTTCCCTGATTTTAGGAGGGGTATCATGATTGCTTCTCTCCAGGCTTGGGGAACACTGTCTAAGGTCCAGCTGTTATTGAAGATCTGCAACAGCTCTGCTTTGGCCTCTGTTCCTAAGTTCCTGATAATTTCATTGGAGATACCATCAGCTCCTGGTGACTTTCTCATTTTCAGTTTTGATATGGCTAACTGCAGTTCGCTGATTTTGATAGGCGCCTCCAGAACTCATGTACTATTTCCTTCTGTCCTGTATGTTGCCATTTCTCTCTCTTGTTGTTTCTCTGGAATAGTTTCGATGTTGTTATCTTATGCGAATGAGTTTGAAAAATAATCAGCTGCCTGCTTTCCTGTTAAGATGTTTCCAACTTTATGTGGTTCAATGTTTGAGTTTCTCCCTGTGCCCTCATCGTTTAGTCGCCTTATTAGCTTCCACAACTTCCTTGTGTCTCTTTCAAAGTTCAGTGACTCTGTTTTCTCCTGCCAGCTTTTGCGTCTAGCCTGCAGCTTGACCCTTTGAAATGTGGCTTTTGCGTGCTTGTATTTATTGTGGTGCTCTTGGCTGGGTTTGGCCTCTGCTTGCTTTCTACACACTTCCACATTATTATACAACTATTCCAGTTCACTACTCCAGTAGGGTTTATAATGTTTACGGGCTCCTCTTGGTACTGTTTCTCGTGCTGCCTGTAGTATGCATTTCCCAGACTCTTCAACTACTTTATTTATAGTCTTTCTCAGTGTTCAAGTTTCTAACCAGTAAGCTGGATGCGATGCTTGTACATTTCCTAGTCTGCTTTCTTGTAGTTCCATCCCGAGAGGGGCGCAGATTTCACTAACAAGCTCATTTTCTCACAAACAGGTATGATACGTTGGGGCTGATTGTGACGTCATGTAAAGGCATGCAGATAACTATTCAATAGAAACGCTTAACTATAGTAATACTGGAAATGGAAGCAAGGTAGTTTAGCTGTTCAAGAGTTGAAGCAAACTTTCGTTCTGAGAGAAAACGACATTCCTTAGAGATCAAGGTTTGATACCGTGTGTTTATACTGCCATATATAGGGTGTAATTTTAATGTCTCTGTAGTGCTTGAAAATATTGCCGTGCCAAGTTTTGTATCTATCCTCTGTGGAATAGCATGCACCATACAAGGTAAATACACAATTTAAAACGGCAATATTTGAAAAATAAAACCCACAGTCATTAAAAATACACCCTGTATTTCTATTGTCTAATGTATTATGTGATTTGCATTGTCTTCCCATGCTCTTATACGGCTGTCAGCAACAGTCATACGATCATTTTATCAGTTGCTCAAGCAAGCAACAAAAACTGTTGAAATGGCCAGTAATAGTCTTAGGTCAGCTATTTCTTTTTTATCCACCTTCCCAAAATAGCTATAGAGAGAGGATCCAGTGGTAGCTACTATCGTTGGGGTGAAATGTATTAGTCTTTCACATATACTAAGTCACGGCAATATGAGATGGAGTGAACAGATTATTTCTTTTATGTTCTCTCTTTTCCAATTGTCAATAAATTCCCCCTCCCTCCCCTCCCCTCCCTCTCTCTCTCTCTCTCTCTCTCTCTCTCTCTCTCTCTCTCTCTCTCTCTCTCTCTCTCTCTCTCTCTCTCTCCCTCTCTCTCCCTCCCACCTTCCCCTTCAAAAGCCTGCAGCTAACTTCAAACCTGGTATTCTTGACTACGAATCATGTTCACTACCCCTTCGCCACAGACACCGGTAGCAGACAGTCTAGAAAAAAACTAGCTAGTATTGATGACATGAACAACATGTCTAGCCATAGGCCACTAGACACAATTTAAACTATCTAAATCAGACAACAATAGACAAGAAAGAACATACCAGCTGTAACATGATTTGGAATATACACTCCGTGGCTCCACATGTACATAAACATTTGCATTGACAGAGAATAGAATCAGCTCAACTGTACTGCTTCCTTGAGCACGTATAATTTCCCACATATGCACAGGGTATAGTTTACACGAAGTATGAAAAGAGTTCGACAATAAATGGTGCCCATTCATGTTAGTGCAAGTAAATTCTTTTTCAAGACAACAATGAATGTGGCGTCGCGCATGCTCGGGTTTTCTTTCTTTTTCCCGTTTTTTGTTTGTTTGGAAATAGAATAACGGCTTTATAAACAAGACGAATCGGCCTATAATACAAAACAAAGGTTTATGCATGTTGGTGAACATTTGAAAGAGAGGAATTGAAATAAAACATGCGCAGTGTATGGAAAATTACTCATATGTGTGTGCGTGTGTTTTTTTTTCTTACGCTTCACAGATTATTACTATATGCATTTTTGACGTCAGAAAAATGCTTCAGCCAGTACACAACATGATACCGTACATATTAATGTCTGTTATAGTAAAATGTGGGTACGGGGCTAGAGCAGTGACTAACATGTTTGTCCTGCCAGCCCTGTAGTTATTTGTTCGACATGGTTATTGACTATATCACCCAGCTAGTGCCGGTTAGTCTATAAACATATGAGGCTGGCCAATACGTCTATAAGAAGCGTGAAAGAGTTCTTGACCTTTAGTGTAGAAAGAATATTAAATTGTAGTTTCGTAAGTGGATGTTATTGTTGTTGAAATCACTGCACCCCTGATACACCATTAATTGATTATCATTCTTTTCGTAATCCACAAATCCAGTATCCAATTTATTTAAGTGCTTTGATCTATTAGTATGCTTATTAGGGCTATCTGGTCGGTGCATGATCTTTTTGGTGGGAAGTCTGCCTTCACCCCGTAATCACATGTCAATGACATCTTTTAATTTCTCCAGAATGATACTGCTTAATATTTCTCAAAGATCTAAAATTATCATTAATTTTCTGTAATTCTGAGACTCCTGCAAGTCTCCTTCCATTGGCAAATTCACAAGATATCCTCTTAAGTCTGCTGGTATTTCACAGTCAGACTGCTAAATAAGTTGTGCACTAATTCAATTGCGGCGTTTATATTCTCTGTTTTAGCTTCTACTGGAATATTTTCGGATTAGCAGCTTTCCCATCTTTCACAGGTTTAATAGCTTGTCTAATTTGCTTTTCATGTATTTCCTTACAGTTGATATCCGGGTCCACTTCTGCAGGCTGGATATCTGGATATGGTTTGGGACTGGTATATTCAGAGGTTCCACTGGACCCATCCCCCAATGGTCCAAGCCTGACACCCAGCTCGTGCCTGTGGCTCCTAGTAGCTGTCAGCATGCGACAGCGGCTACCCCCCGGCAACAGCTGTGAGAGGCTGGCTAAACCAGGCATGGGTAGCCGATTCGGCAGACTGCGCAGAAGAAATCATTCCTGATTCAACGGGCAAGACGGCGTTTACCTGCAAAGCGTTGTGGATCGTAATGAGCACGGCAAGGCACATAGAGCGCCCTGGTCATCCACTGCACCTGTATTCGTCTCCAGTCGTCTCGGCTTGTCTTGCCACTGGACTCAGATGGACTCAGGCGAGAGAGTGAGGTCGACGAATTGCGCAACTCTTCCTCACTTTAATCCAAGTCAACGCGCAAGTCATTCTTCATCCACAGCTCTATACCTTCAACCCCACTGGATGAAATGAATGGTCATCATCATTCTTGATGGACAAACAACATGACAACATGAACATTCAGAGGTTAATCAAAGTATTAGGCCCATCAGTTCATTTGATCCCCATTACTAGCTTTGTTAAGTACACTTGGCTAGTTATATTTTCCTGCTGTTTTCCTTATGGTCTTGCAAAGGTCTCTGATGTTTTCTTTCGCTGCTTCTACTTCCGCCTCTTTTGCTAGGCCATTTAAATATTGTTTTTCTCCCGTCCTTATTATCTTTCTAAATTCTTTCTTATTTTTATGTAGTTTTAATGTGCTCTGACTAGCAGCTCTAGTTTTCCTATATTTTATATGTGCTTTTTTTTTTGGTTTAGTATTTTAAATTACTTTTATTTTTTAAGGGTTTCATTCTTTACAAATACTTTATGTTTTCTTTCCTTTTTCTCCAAGAACCCCTATATCTAATTAATTCAAACTGCTTTTATATTGCTACATTTTCACCTTATGCAGAAACGATCAAAATTCCTTTTTAATTTAAATAACATAAATTATATTTTTCTTTTGTATTGTGGTCTCGTGATACCCACATTGCGTTGTTTATTATGTCTAGTAACACTTCTTCCTATGACATATTGATTTCCAACATAAACGTATGTGAGTAATGCTCCACTTTAATTCTGAACACCTAAATCCATGTTTCCCCGTGATTTATTCATAATCAATCTCATTTGATTCTATCTTGGTATTCAGGCCACATGTAAAGAATTTGATACTGTCATTTGTTAAGATTACCTATATACTTTAAAGTTTCAAGCAAAATTCATTATTAACCTAATTCGACTTAGTTTTTATTTTTTCGTATGCAACAATTGATGGCTTTCATTTGTGTGGTTCTTGTGACATAATGGATCAGGCATCCACATTCCAAGTCCAACACATCCATAATAATACTTTTAGTTTTGAACGGAGACCATCCAGATAGCAGGGCCATAAATAGAATCGAAGGTTCTGGAACGCGGTGGGGTAGGGCAGCGGTATACGCTCGCCTTTTCATTGGCTAATACGTGAGAGCCCACGCTATTCACTAGGCCAAATTTCAAATATCTGGTAGTTTGAGCCGGGATTCCACCAGGAGCAGTCGCTATCTGTGATGTGGGGACCCAAAAATGTCCTTAAAGATTCCGTAAAATATTGTTCTCTGGACAACAGGTACCACATTAAAACATACTTTAATGTTGTGGTTATGCCTGGTGAACGAAAGAGAAGAATATAAGAGTATTTTATGAAGAAAATGTGAAAGTGAAAAACAGAACTTCTGTGCGCAAGTATTCTGAATACTGCTACTTCAACCTGTCAGGTCTTCCACACTGTATACTCCAAGTGCATATCATTCGCCTGTTGTGACTGGTTGCGTATGCTTGATGATTGTAAATTACACTCAATGCAAATTGGCAAACCATTTGTGCATTCTAAATGCCTATCATGACTCATTCTTAACCCAACTGTACACTGCTCTTGCGAGTTAACATTTGGCAGTCTGGATTGGAATGTGTGATATAACATGTATAAGTTCCTTTGTAAATGCTGAGAATGTTGGAGTGAGTGAGCTTGTGATTTGGTGAATAGCCTCTCACATTAGTAGAAAGAAAGATGCTTCATATCCATATGTAAGCAGGACGTGTATGGCACGACAGAATTGCTAAGTTCCTGTGATGCCTGGTGGCTAGATTACGCTCAGGAGAATTAATATAATTTCTCTCTGAAGTATTACACTGGTACCTCTACTGTTGGTTGGTTCATATAAACTACTTCCTAAAAGGACAATAGGTGTGTGAACCTGTGTCTTAGTCGGCTGAATATAGTGTACGGCTCATGCAAATTTACAAGGACTAAACATGTTTTCCCCATATGTGCTTTGGTGCATATGAGAACAATTGCTAATTCAATTTGGCTTCTTTTACCTACCGTAGTAGATATGGACATTACTCAGTGGGGAAAGAACACGTGATGATGATGATGTACTTGTGAGCCAAGTCTGGTCTGAAAGGGGTGAGGTCTGGCATTGCTGTGTGAATGTGTATGGGATAGGACATTCATGCACCAACATGACAACCATTGGAATTGATGTTTGGTCTGCTAATTGGGTAAATGCCCTTAGTTTAATACATATTGCATATTGCAGTTGTAAATGCCTATTTTCCATTTTGCCTCACCATGCCTGTTCATGTGCTGACTCAAAATGTCTGTCTCATGTTGCTATGTCACAGTGCTTGCTTTACTGTGTCTATTCCTCATTGTGCCCAGGTCTACTGTGGTTTAAACATTGTAAGGAATTAGACCTATAAAATGCTTGTAATTGTCTTAGGCTAACCCTGTCTCAGCATATAGGCTTGTGATTACCACAGATAAGGGTGAATAAAGAAAACATATCACCCACAGTACATCAGAGTGAAATACACTTCATTATCAACCAGGAGAGGTGTGTTTGGTCAACACCCTCCCTTACCTCCTCATCTCCATCTGTGTATGTTGATGTATGATAACATTTTCTTTTAACAAATGTAAAGAGATGTTGTGCCATTTTGTATATCAACAGAGAACAGAGGATGGTGGAGAGGCCTTCATATATCATCTGGGACAACTAACTAGGAGTCCCAATCCAGAATTGACTCCCCATAAGTGAAAATCAGGGATAATCACAGGAGAACACAGGCTGAGTTGCCAGCCTTTTCCTTCATGACATACCATGGCCCAAGTCAACTGAAGTAACTGGTTTAAACAGAAAGCAGGAATGGTCGACATTGGTGAACTTGTCTTGCTGCACAGTGAACCATGCTCTTTAATAAAGCAGACCCCTGTCTCCAGTTTGTCTCGGTCAGGCTCATGGAAAGTAAACCTGTGCCCCAATGGACCACTTATTCGTCTAGAATCCAAAATATAGGAATTTCTTGGAGGCTTTTATCTCAGCTCTCTAACCACTGAATGAATGAAAATGGGAGAAAAACAGTTCTGATGAATCCATTAATGTGATTTAATGGTTATTATAGGGATCAGTACAGTGATCATTGGGTAAATCAATGTCATCTGAGAAATTAAAATCAAGTCTCTTGTTAATAACTACATTCATATAAACCTGGTGAAGTAACTTGCAATGATTGTTCATCTGACACTTAACTTGGAGAATAACCAGCCTGGTGCTCACACAGTGATTGTGAATGAAGATTTGAAGAGTAGGTGAGGTTAGACTGGCTAAGTGAGGTGCTGTAATATATTGTACTGTGTTCATAATTCTGGGTCTCTTCAGCAAGTCATGATCTACATGTACCGAGAATACATCTCCCAATGTCAGTAGAGTGATATCCTCAACCTTGTGAAGTACCCCAGTGTCAGCTTTCACCAGCAGTCTGGTCAACAGTAAGAGACAGTACCGTATCATCATCCCAAATTCTGTTCTCAAGAGGAAATGATCTGCCATGGGACTTATTACAGGAAGTCTGCTACCTGGAGCTTTCCCAACATCAATTGCTGATGATAACAGGATGCAAACTGATCCAGAACAGTAGTTCCTTCCTTGAGTTTCCCCATAAATAGGATTTTATCAAATTCCCAAGAGACAGGAATTGATGATAGATACAGTAAATGAGTGGTGTAGTTAGAGATTGGAGAGGAGGAGGAGAGTTTATTGATCAGTTGGTGGAGTAATTAGGAGTTGTTGTATCATGTTTATCTGCATGTATGTTCGGCATATTTGTACATTATGCATGTACGTGTTGAAGTGTTGACATGGCAAAAGATGAACCATTGGTCTTCACTCGACCCACCAGCAGCTCAATAAAGTGTATTAATGAACCAGTGTTTTAAGTACATGTCCCCAGTGAATGTCTTGTACAGTTACTGTCAAGTATTGCCTCTGGTGAATGTCTTAAGTTACTGTGGTTGGTTACAGATATGGTGAAAAGTCTTGTATAGATGTTGTCAAGTATCTCTTATGATGTATGTCTTGTACAATGGTTGGTGTAAACATTTCCATGTGAATGCATGTTCCACTTTTGTCAAGAACCTGTCATGTAGATGTCTTGTTCAACAGATGTTATGTACAGTTATTGTTGAGTTTGTCTACTAATCCTAAAGTCCTAAAGTCTAATTGGACAACCGATATAGGTCACACTGACAAAATAAAATAAGGGAAGATCTAATGTGACGGACGAATAGCACACTGACAACATTATGTTGAGTGAAATGGATCCTCAGTTGTACAGGGGCGATTAGTCCAGATCTTCTTTGGCCTTGAGAGAACCTTTTTCTTCTTTTATAAATTTCTGTGTAGATACTTGGTAGTCTCACAGTGGGGGTTCAGAGCCAAAGGAAAAATGGTTCTCCAAAAGGGCTTTGCGGGAATGATTATCTATCTCATTAGAGAGACCTCTAGACAAAAACGTGCAAAATCATATCCTTTATCTTGGCTAGTTATTATTCAAGATATATTTCCAGAGAACACTACTAACTAGGTCTTCTGTCATCAGTCTAACATGTCACAGTTCTAAATGTTGCTGTTACTAGTCTTTAAAATAATAAGAAAAAAACGACTTGTTACTCTATTCGTACTTTCTCTGCATTTTTAGCATTAGAGCCACTTTTTCACTGTCTCGAGGCTAGGAGGGGAAAGAAAGTTGGTGGGGGAGGGGTGTGGGGCTGTGAGGTTATAATTACCCTTTATGTCGTGAGAAGAACACTGTTTCATCTGTATTGAGAAGCTTTGTTGTTTGTCTCCTTCATCATATTTCACACAATCCCGAAATTGTAATCTCATAAAATTGCATTTCGCTTCGTATAAATTATATGCCAGGCTCTGATTTACTAAGCACCACCCATTAACCTTTGATGGAAAGATATATATATATATATATATATATATATATATATATATATATATATATATATATATATATATATATATATATATATATATATATATATATATATATATATATATATAGAAACACAAGCTATTACCTGAAATAATGATAGTCGATATAGACTCCAATTACAAATGTTTGGTTGATTTATTAGTTGGTTGACTGATTAGTTGATTGATTGATTAGGTGGTCGACTGATTAGTTGCTCCGTTGATTAGTTGGTTGATTGATTAGTTGGTTGACTTATTAATTGGTTGATTGATTAGTTGGTTGATTGATTAGTTGGTTGATGAATCATCTTACTTTTTACTTTTAAATGCGATGCACTGGAATTCAGGTAGTTTGATCATCAACACGGGCTAAGCATCTACTGGAGTGAGGTTGGTGGAGAGACATCCCTCCCTAACCGGTACCGAAGCATCATCTCCGTGAGAAACCTCACAGCCCAGAAACCTGTGAAACGTGCAAGATTGGTCCAATTTAATATATGCGGTGAGCTGTGGTGGACTGAGTCGAGAAATATTGTTTGCAATGAGACACTAAAATGACATAACATGTTAAGCATATCATCTAATGTTTAATGGGTCCACGCTATTAGGATTCCACTAGCGGAACATTTATAATGTTTACGCCACAGCACCAATATGAATACAGAGTGAGAACCGCTTCAATTTTTAAAAATAATACCACAAGCCACTTAAAAATGTTTCCCCCGCAATTCCCGGAACATCAACAGCTGCACCCGCAAGATGAAGAAATCTTTCACGTTAGGAAAAAAAAAACCAGCGCAGGAGTGATTTTGATTGGTGTAGAGGTAGAGAAATTTACATAAGCATAGTACAATGAGCACTTAGCATAAGCTTAGTAAAATTAACAATTTACATAAGCTTTTGTTAATTAGGAGACTAATGCAACGTGAAGAATGATTTCAAATCTCCGGGGCGGTTGGTAGACATTCTTACAGGAGGAAGGATGTGGTGTTCTTTCAGGATAATTTGTGTTGGTAATTCTTATTCCTGAAGACATCGGTAAGTTGATGATTATAAGAAATAGACTTAGGTTAGTGGATAGGATAGAAATGATCTGAATCTTTAGCTGAGCTTTCTTTGTGATAATAGAAGTAGGAGTAGATTTAGAGAAATACTCAAATGATATAAGTCATTATTTCTTTGACATAGAAAATATTGAATGAATCTCTCACGTGTTCAGTTCATACACTTTATGAAGGATGAACTTCTCATGCACTATTCATTCAGAGTCTTCATGTGTAGCTTATGGTTAGGAAAATAACTACAATGATACTTTTCTTAAATATCACTTATATTCTTTTATAGATGATCCTTTTTTGAACTGTCATTTATAATATCATTATATCAACATAAAAATGAGAGTGAGTTTCTTTATATATGTATTGATGTATAAAGTACTTAAGAATGAGTTTTCTCTATAAATGTATAAATATGACGTGATGTTAAATGGCCATTTATCCAGAAGAAGAGAAACCATGCCAAGGCTGTGTAATGCTGTCATTCTTGATGATAGTCACCCATATAATCTCGACGACTGGGCCTTGAGAACGCGAGGATTATTCACCTGCACAGCGCAGGAGTGAAGGAGACATATATTGTCGGTATGAGAAGTGAAGGCCTACATCCGATGATGGTATGAGAGGATGTGTTACATCCAATTGTTGGAGTGATGGTACCCAACAGGGCTAGGTATGGCTAGCCAGCCGCTAGGTAATAATCTCTTCTCCTTCCCTCATTTTCTCTCTCTCTCTCTCTCGTCCCTCTTTTTCTGTAAGTATGGATATATGTTTTGGTAATTGTTTAAACAGGGGATAGTGGTCTTTTGGCTTACACTGGGGTATATACCTAAATGCTGAATATTGTCATTAGGAGGGTCAAAGTCCTTAATGAAGGATGAGGGGATTTGCCTTGCTACTGCTAGAAGAGCGAAACTCCATTAAACAGCATTGACCCCTTCGATTTCAGTATAACCCCAGCTTTGAGGAAGTCAGTTAAGTATCATATGAATATCCTCTATGATAACATGGCTAACAACAGCAGTAACAACAACAATAGTACCAACAACTTTAGTAACATGATTTCATGGATTACTATATAGTAGAAGAATGTACAGTTTAGTCTAGTATTTGTGGTTACCTAATTGACATTTTTAATCTAGTAGTTGTGGTGGCCCAATGAACATTTTAAATCTAGTTCGTGGTGACCTAATGGTAATTGTTAGTCTTGCATTTTTAGTGAACTCAAGAACAATTTAATACCATATGCGGTGATATAAGAAACAGTGTAACAACTCATTTGTGATTGAACAGTGTTAATTTAGTTACTCACTTGTGAGGACACAGCAACATTTTATGAAATTAATGGATGTTAATTAGTAGTATTATTATGCCTTTGTGTGTGGTATTTTTAAGATGTGCATATTTTAAAGATGCTAATTGAACCCCCCCCCCCCCTTCCACCATTTTATCCCGTTCTAATATCATAATTTATAGATATGAGTTGTATTATTCTTGTTGACTTGTGTCTTGTTTTAGTGTGTTAAAGGTAATGTTATTACATACTTAACACATCAACTCTGTAGAGCAGTATGGGCAGGAAGACTACACGTCTTCAGTATCCCAAGAGTGCGTTTTCTCTTCTCTAAAGTGCGGTGACTTTCCTGGCTCTCCCGACCTCTATCTGAAAATCTTTCTTTAGACCCATTAGACACTTACCCTATGATCTTTTCAGCACTAGGGAGTCTACAAGCCATTTCTGGTTTTTTATAGTAGTCGGTCTCATCGAATGGCAAAATCTATCTCCCTGTTCTAAATCTACTTTACCACAACTTGCCATCGGGCGAGCTGACACCCTGGCCAATCCGCCACTGGTGTTGACGTGAGTGAGTGGCACCTTGCAGTCTTGACAGACCAAAGTATGTGGATTGGAAATTGGCCAAAATTCCATCTCAGAATGCCTGGTCAGAGCTTCAGAGAACATGGGGTGTCCAAACGGCATGTTCCCTCTCTCGGCCTTGCCTTGTTTGATCCAGAGGAAAGGATAACCAGTACGTATGGAACAAGGTAGGCTGCAGACGCTGGCGGCTCAGCGTCAAACCTCCGATACCTTGCCCCCGCGAGCAGGAGGCGAGCAGTGGCCAGACACTAAACCTTTGGGACTTGACGTAGAGGCGTTCAGCCAAATCCCGCAGGTAAGGGTCGTAAACGCACCCGGACCACTTAGCACGTACACCTGTCAATAGCAAGTGTCTGGACCTGTGTAAGCGTGTACTACAGTCAGACTCCCCGCCTGACTCACGCGGATCCCGCTACCAACGGGAATAGGCCCGCCGGAGATATTGCTCGTCTGCTGCGGGCAAATCTCCCCACCTGCCACTGTGCAGATCTCGCGATCAGCGAGAATAGGTCCGCCGGAGATATTTCTCGTCTGTTGCGGACAAATCTCCACCACTTGCGCCCCGCTCTCCGCTTGACTGGATAAGTAGTACAGCACATATAGATTATTTGAGATGGGGGTCTAGGTCGGTATTCTGTTCCTCACGAGTGTTATATACTTCATTATCAACTGTCTCCAACACAATGCCCAAAGAAATGTTTGTTTTTCATATCCTATTTACAGGACATTGCAGTCAACACCAGAAGTTTTCAGCTGCTGATGATGTCTTGGCAAGTTTTAGGTTCAGTAGTTTGCCATTGCTTTCTGAACGACCGGCTCACATATCTTTCCGTAAGAAACCAACGCGATGCGATCCGCTGCCGAATCTCGCGCAGCTGTATTTCGTACGTGGGGATACGGGATTACGAACAGCGTCCTTAACACCTTCGCCAGGGAGACCGGCCCAAAGAAACTACGTGTAATAAACAATTAGTAACACAGAAATAAAGTTATGAATTGCCTGCACGGGAGTGTATGTGTGACAGTTGGCAGAGGCTGACTAACCAGAGATGGCGAGGCGGAAGATGGTGACAGCCCAAAGTTTGTCAGCCACTAAAACATTTTACAATTTTAAGCCTTGCATAGCACAAGTATCAAAGGCTTTCTCCACACTTTAAACCCTGTGTATAAAGGGGGCAAAGTTAACACTGTGTGTGGGGTATGAACCAGCCCCAGCACGTAGAGGGGTGTGGAAGAGAAATACATTCTACTCGTCTTCAAATAATGGTTGGAATGTCGAATTCTCAGTGGGAACGTTCTATTTACTACGTGCTGTGGGTGGATAAGTAATTCGGTGATTTACGCTGTGTCGGTCGCTATTCGTAGTTTGTGGTTTCCTGATTCGCATTGGTGAGTAGTTTTCACATATTGCTTTCTCGCGTTTCCATCCTGTTTCAGGATATTGCGGTCAACATCAGCATCTTTCAGCTGCATGTTGATTCCCATGCTAGATTACGCTCATCAGCACGCAGACGACTTTCTGAGCGACCGGCTCCATACTCTCATAAGTCACTGGCGAGACTCGAACCGCTTCCAATTCTCGTGCGCTCACGTCAACCACGGGAGTATTCGGGGTCATGGAGAAAGCTGCTAACTCCTCGAAGCTGCTGTAAATATCAGCAAAATCGTTGCCACCATTATTGTAACGCCATCATGTTTACAAACACCGTCACCACAATCATCTTTCTTTATTTTCCTGACGCCGTCGTTATGATCGTCAGCGACATTTATACCACTATCGATTTCTTACTAGTTTCTCTTTCTCATCAACTACACTTTTTGTTTGTTTTTCATGCTTACTTTTAACTTCTTCACAATACAATATATACCGGGTATATATATGAGTTTAGTCTCACCCACTGATACCCACAGATCCACAGTATGCACAAAGTCGTGCACTGATAAGATAAACTCGTCCATAAATATATGTGTGCATTCATACACTGGTAATATAGATTCATCCACTGAAATACAGACTAATCCATCAATTGGCATAGACTCATACACTGATATACAAAGAAATCTTGATCGATTTACGTAATATTCATTGATATATCCACGATATGCATGAACACATTGTAACAAATAGTATTTAGTATAATGAACTTCCCCCTCCCTCCTTTTTTTACGTATACTCCCCAAAGTTACTAGTTTTTCTTTCCCCACAATTTCCTCACGTATTCTGGTCAAGCTACGTGTTCTCGTGCTTGTCTTGTGTGTTTTATGTGCTTCTGAACATGTTGAAAATCTTGAGAGCAGCCAAATGAAGAAGCCGATGCCATCGAGGGCAAGCTTTGTCTTATTACATTAATAGCCCGTCTAACGATGGTGATCATTTTAGTAATGGTGATCGTTAGAAGCATCGACCGCTGTGCATGGATGAAGGAACGACTTGCATTAAGGACCCTGCTCTTAACGTTTATGCTGTCTCCGGGTGCATTTATGTGGTTATTTGCTTGCTTCTTCACGGAGAGTGGGCTTAAAAAGGAATTAAAATAATAGTAGAGGAAGTGCGGGCAGATGAGAAAAACACGACATCCAGGGCGTCAAGACAGGGTTCTATTTGACAGATATGTACTGATGTGAATGAAGAGATATAAACAGGCGTGCGCGCGCACACACACACATATATATATACTCATACAAGCAGATGTTACGATAGATAGCAGGTAACTAGGCAGGATGGCAGAAACATGCAGACAGTCACAGATAGATCATCATCACCATATGCCCCTCCAGACGGCGTAGGCGTTCATTTATTTCTACAGATCTGGCTGGATCCTTGGTGTTATTTATCGAGTATATTGATAATTTTTCTCCATGCCACCGCCTCTAGCCTCAACATTAATTTCTGTCTGTCTGCCACTGCCTCTTGTAGCGCTGCTTTAGTTTTGTTGTCATGATGAATTCCAATGTCTCTTTTCTCATTTACGTAACCAAAGAATATCGTTTGTCGCTTACTTATCGTTGTATATAATATTCTACTTTCATTAGCCTCTTCCAGGCAGTCGCTGTTATTTACTTTGGCTGTCTAAGGTATTCACGCATTCGTGAAGGGCAGAATGTCAGACGGGCCTGCGTGCCCAATTCTTAACCCTTTGAAAATAATGTTTGTTCGTTCGTTCGTTCGCTCTCAGAAACAGCATCACCTTTCCTTTCAAGCTTTTCCGAATTTGTACGTTCATATTTCAAGATTCGTTGCCACATAGCTGAATAGTGTCTATGTAAAATTTTATTACTCTCATTCTGACATATTATGAGAATGACTTATGACATAAAGTATATTTCACCTTCTGAAATGAGCTTATACTTGACCTATTCGACTCTTAATCCAAGTCACGCAGACAGCAGAGCACATACTCCAGGATTGCCCAAACTACAACATATCCAGGCGAACCTTCTGGCCTAGAGAGACAACAGTGGAAGATAAACTGTATAGACCGCTGAGTGAACTAAACAAGACTGTTAGATTCATACAAGAGATAACATTGCAGTTATAAACATATTTCAGGCCAACGAAAGAAGAAGAAGAAGAAGAAGAAGAAGAAGAAGAAGAAGAAGAAGAAGAAGAAGAAGAAGAAGAAGAAGAAGAAGAAGAAGAAGAAGAAATCACGCATTTCCCATGTGATGTTATTTTTACCCTTACATATTTGAATTGATTAACTTGGATAAGAATGTCCCCGTCTAGTGTAATATCACATTCTCCTTTCTGACATGACAATTGTTTCTGTTTTTTAATATTCAAGGAAAGTGCTTTCTTGTATTCTCTATTACTACCGTGTCTAACAGACGTTGCAGATCTTTTGTGTTTTCAGCTTTCAGTACAGTCTCATCTGAATATCGTATATTGTGTACATTATAACCGTTAACCCACATTCCTGGTTTATCTATTATATCTCTCATGTTTACTTCGTCATAGAGAGAAGACATCTGGCCATACAACACATCACTCACTGTCTTACTCCACAGACAGACATACAGATAGACATATAAATAGACCAGATGACATACATACACATATATAGAAGGACAGTCAGGCAAACAGCATAGCCCACTGACCAACTGATTAACAGGCTGATCCACTCACCGATCGATCAATGGATGCGTGGATGAATGGGTGTTAGAAAGATGGTTGGCGGGGGAAAAAAGTAAAGAGAATATATCTAGACATATAACAATATAATTATATACGTTTAGTGTGGTACCTCTGTGTGTTGTATAGGTGTTCCCTAAAATTTAAAGATCAACATTTAATGCATTGGCGACAAAATATGTATTAACTCTTTGCCGTTCAATCAGAAAATCGTTATTTTTAAATGCTAGGGAGAACCCGTTTCGAAATGGTTGCAATTCATAGATGATAAGTTATCTTGTAATGCAGTCTTGCAAAAGGACATACATGTTATTGTGAATGGGAAAGCATCATCATCATCATCATCATCATCATCATCATCATCATCATCATCATCATCATCATCATCATCATCATCATCATCATCATCATCATCATCATCCATCATCATCATCATCATCATCATCATCACCATCAACATCATCATTATCATCTTCCACTTTTGCCGTCAAGCGTCGTGGGGATAAATAATTGGCACTAAAGCGCCTGATGGGTGGCATTGGATAGTTTCATTTTGTTTGATTGAACAATGTCTTTGATGTCGTCAATCAATTTTCTTCTCAGGCGTTCTCTTGCTCTCGTCGCAGATGATCTTTGATGTAGGGCCAGTGATGGTAGTTGCTGGTGTTGCATTCTAACGAGAAGACCAAACCACGTGATCTTCTGTCTTTCAATAAATGTGGCACAAGATGTTGATCCAATTGTCTATCTGATAACAACATTTATTACTAGGTCTCGGATTGTTAAGTCGGCAGCTCTCCTCAGGCATCTCATCTCACAGATGTTGAGTTTTGCGAAAGTGTAATGTAGATAATGTCTAAGTTTGAGACTGATAGCATAGGGTTGGTGTGAATTTGCTGTTTATTATCTGTCGTTTTGCGGACATGGGTATATTTGGATGTTTCAGTATGGGTGATAGTTGATATGTAAGTTGACTTACGTTTTGACATCTGATTTCGATTTCTCTCCAATCTGCCGTATTCTGTGATCATACTTCCAAGATATTTGAATTCTTTAACTTGTTCCAGAGATGTGCTATTTATCTGTATACGTATGTTCTTACTGCACTTGGGTTCGAGTGGTACATGGCCATGATGCTTTCTAGTAATTGTCCTTGTATCCCGTAGTCTTCAAGAATGGTCCATAATTTGTATCTGTCTACTCTATCGAAAGCCTTTTCCTGATCTACAAACACAATATTCTCCTGGTCACAATATTCGGTGGGTTTTTCCCCCACATATTTGTCTAAGTGTGAATAGTGCATCAGTGCAACTTTTACTTTTCTGGAAACCGAATTGTACTTTGCTTAACTGTTGTTCAACTATCTTCATTCCAATAGTTTTGCATACATTTCCCCCATATGGCTCAGGAGTGATATACCTCTGTATGTTTCGCACTCTCTCATATTGCCTTTCGTTTTCCATATTGACACTATTATTACCTGTTGCCAAACATATGGGACTTTTGTTTCTTCCCATGCTATATTAAAAAGTCTTGCAAGCCATTTAACTCCTGTTTTCCCACAGACCCGAATAGCTTATGTGGTTATTCCATCTGGACCCGGTGATTTGTTTTAGTACTTTTCTGTACAACTGCTTTGACTTCTGCACGGATGAAGTTTGGTTCTTGTTGACCATTGCGTTTAGGCACAAAAGTGAGGTTTTCTGTGTTATTATGTGTGGGGTTAAGAAGTTCTTGAAAGTATTGCCACCCTGCTAGATCAAGATGGTGAAGTAAATAACGTTCGCTGCGATCTGGAGATATAATTATGTGTTTTATGTGTGTTTCTTAATTTCAATATGTTCAAATAAGGATGAACCTAAAGATGAATAAGGATGAACCTACGACAGGGCCAGCAAACCGGTAGGGAATTTATTTGTTCAAGTACTATCGCTCGAGAATTATGGAGGAAATTGAAAAAGAAGCGCGACTCTATCAGCGCTCATTCTAGAAACACACCGTACAAGTGAACAATAACAGCTAAGTTACGAAACAGACATGAGATATTGGGGACTTGGAATGTTAGTGGCCTAGGAGATAAAGATAAAGAATGGGCAATGCAATGTTATAAATTGTAGGCGCCAATAAATAGCACTATTGTGGTAAAATCAGGGTGTTCCGTAGCTCCAGAGACGACCTTCAGGACTCTCCGAGAATATTGCACCCGTGAACCTAATGTGGTAGCCTGGAATCGAACCCACAACATTGGGAACTGGAGGTAGACCACTTCGCCACAGAGACTCCTAGTTAAGTTCAACGGGCAAAGAGCAGAAAGAGGACAGCAGAAATAATGTTGACACAGATACTGCCATTATGGTTTCTTCTTCCTTTTTCTTCTTTTAATCCACGCCGCATGGCGTTGGTGGTCATTCATGTCCACAGTCTTCCTTTCCCATTTACTGCCAATCATTTTTGATACTGATATTCCTCCATGCCATGATATCAAACTGTCCAGTATCTTTTCTCATGGTCTTATACTAGCCCCCCTCCAATCAAACTTTCCCGTTGTGGCGACATACTATAACTTTCCTCTTCTTATAGCATGCCCAAAGAAGATGGGCTCTCTAACTCTGATGCGAGTGGCATCATAAATGGGACGACATTCGAGCATGAAATAATATAGAAACACACTGGGCAAATAATGTTGTAATGAGAAATGATTGCCGACGACAGCTGCAGGCCATATACAGAAAAATCAATTAAAATATGATTTACTTATTTGTAGTTATTATTATTATCTTCACTAGTGTTCGGTTTACTGTTATTATTAAACAATGCCACTGGGGTGCGAAATGTTAGGTCTTCACATATTCTATGTCGCGACATATGAGGCGGGTTGACAAGTCACTTCCTCATCGCCTTTCCTACTAGCTCTACCAACAATTGCGAACAGCCTCAAGGTGCTACAGGCCAAGTCATTTCTCCGAGTGGCCGCAGCCAAGTAACACCCCCAACCCCTCCTGCATGAAGCCCTGGATACAGTTAAGGGTCACATTCTGGTAAGAGAAAAATCAAGGATGGTTCAGGCAGAAAACACAATTAGAGAAGTGTGTATGCTTGAGAACGTTGTGAGAGGAGGGTAGTAGGTCAGAATGTCAGAGCAAATGTCAAACCTGTGCTGAGTCATAATCACCCTGGACAGGGATTGCATAATTGAGCAGGCTGAGCTGAAACAGTTAATTCACGACAATTCGCGCTTAGGTGATTTCATCATCTACACGGACAACTCTATGCAAAGAGATAAAAGAAGTACTCAGGCGTCATAGTAAATGTTATCTGATGGTATTTAGTGCAGGAAAGCCTGGCATAAGATACCACGACATCTAGTCAGAGAATGGAGGTGGAGACAGTCTCTGCGGCATCCAGTTTGTTGGAGGACAAATAGTAGACACATGTGAGTGTAATAGACTAACAGATAATGTTGAGAAACGTGAAGACATGCATGCTTCGTGCAGAGTGACATGCTTCAACAAAAAAAAAAAATCAAAAGTAGAATCCAGTTGTTAGCCCCCCCCCCCCCCTCCCCTCTCATCAAGACATGCTGGTGTGGTGGGAAATAAGCAAGCGGACAGGACGGCTGAGATTGCATCATTGGGTGGGGTATTGGCGCACCATAAGGCAGATATAGTCAAGATCCTTTGGGAAATATGGCGACTGAGTTAATCTTGGTTATGCAAGTTCAGTAGTTAGTGATTGTTCCATATATATATATATATATATATATATATATATATATATATATATATATATATATATATATATATATATATATATATATATATATATATATATATATATATATATATCTTTCATGTCCTCAGGATCAATTCAGCTTCACAAAATTCATGTTAGAAAATGATCTGAGAGGTGAGGGAGTCGATACATTCCAACACCTCCAACCCACCCGACCCCCTTAATAAAGACAGCTCTAACATACCAGCTACACTCTCACAAACGATAATTCAAATAAGAATATATTGTCAAAAAATCATTCAGCATACAACTTAAAAAAACATATACTGTAAATTACATTCATGCAAAAAGTGTTAACATGTTAGTCTATTATTGTATCTTATATATAAATTGCGATCTCCGTCTGTCTGTCTGTCTGTCTGTCTGTCTGTCTGTCTGTCTGTCTGTCTGTCTGTCTGTCTGTCTGTCTGTATGTATGTATGTATGTATGTCCTTTATTTGTTCGCGAACGGCCCATCCGATTGAGATGAAATTTTCTACACGCCTTCCTTTCATTCCAGCGCTGCCAACTGTCATAGTTTTTTTTTCTTCTTCCTCCTCCTCCCTCCTCCCCCTCCCAAAATACGTACGTAAATATATGATGATGATGATGATGAAAGAATCCCCGAAACCAAAACGCTAGGGAAAGGGAAGAAAATGACGTGACTACACAGAATCGTCACACGGCAATCATCATCATCAAGTGCCGTGCCGGCTGGCGTAGGCGTTCATGGCTCTCCGTAGATCTCAGTCTTTGGTTTTCTGGATCAACTCTGCTGCTGATATTCCTCCATGCCACGGCAATATCAATAACAATTCATCTTTTTATGTGTAAGGAAGTTATCTACAGTCGTGTAGAAGGGAAGAACTAGACGAGTATGAATTCGGAATGGCGAACTCT